>CP139502.1:207627533-207827748 GCA_021014915.2 Artemisia tridentata subsp. tridentata
ACAATGATATGTAAAGATTATTCCCAAAGTGTTTCGTGATTAAAGACACGTGTTTAAAAGAATCCACCCCATCAACGTAATCAGATGTTTAATTCAAGAAACTTATTGATTTGCATCGAAATCATAAGTTTAGGGGAGGATTGTTGGGAATTAAACTTAAGCAGTTAGTACGGTTGAAGGAAGAACAGTTAGGACTGCTGAAGGAAGAACAGTTAGGACTGCTTAAGAGATCAAGGTGAAACCGTGTGAAGATATATATATATATATATAGAAAAGTTATGGTATATATCTTATTTGTATAGAATGATACGGTTAGATGTTTAACTTGTATAGGACTCTTTGCATTATAAAAGGAGATCCTTAGATTAGGGTTTATATATATCATTCAGATCGAATACATCTAATACCTAATATCCTTCACGTTCATAATTATAATCGTTTGATATATTGAAGTGATAGTTTGGTTGATATCGTTTGTTCTTATTGTTTTACTTAATCAATCACCAAACACAAACTAATGTTCTTCTAAGTACTTGGTAGTAAATTCCGCGTGCTATCAAGTATATACTCAAAGAATCCCTGATTGAACAAATAATTGCCAACCAAGCCTTCGATGATGATCAAAGGAATAATGGGGTGTTGAGATTGCGCCAAGCTTGTTCTTAACCTGAAAATAAGAAATACGAAGACACTACGTTAAGTGATTGCGCAGGGGTTGGACCCTGCGAACCACCTCCGGCGTGCGAGTAAGTATGTGTAATGGTAATATAGGTCGTAAATTGAGAGAGTGAAGTTAACTTACTTAGTTTTGGCCCGACTATGCTATTTATAGGGGAGAAATAGGACATAGTGGGCGGTTGCACATTGTTCAGAGATCATGGGGGCGTCCCATGGAAAGTGGTAACCGCTAGGGCTTTGTAGCCCACGATCTCTGTTTTGGCGGGAAAGCCAAGGGGAAGAGGGGACGTGGGTTTGACCAGGTCAGAATGGTCCTTCGTGCTAGTCCCTTCGATAGGAATACCCCGAAGGGCTTAGGGCTTCGATTGGCGGATTCCCACATGGTAACCAGTTCGCAGGCGAATGGTTTTACGCCAATGAAACGTGTTAGAAGATTAACCTGGGCCTCCGAAGGGAGGGCTTTCTACAGGCTCGAAGGGGAGTCCTTCGACCCGTTAAGAGGGTACATCATCAAGCCCCCCAGTCGAAAGTGATATATACGTACGAGTATAAATTGCATTCGACTCAAAAAATAAACATACGCTCTATCCTCCTTGCTACAAAAGCAAACAACGAAAAAGGATAAACCATTAACTGAAGTCCACATTAAATGCAACTTCATAATTATCCGCCCCTTTGCTGCATAGCCATAATGGCTATGTTTTTGGTAAGCGCAAAACGTCTTTTCAAAATTTTACCATCTATTTGAAATCCGTAAAATCCACAAAGTTGGTTATACACGTGTGCGACCAGGATTAAAACCCCTATGGGTATATAAACCCATATGAGTAAAAAACCCTAGCTTATTTTACCTTCCGCCCAAAATATACACACACAACTCTGTGCTATCGTGCTTCCATTGGAACAAAAAAGGTAAAATTCTGTCATTTTCTTTGAGCTTCTTACTTGATTCTATTGTTATGAGTATTGATATTGGCCAAACCGGCTATCTTTTTTTTATTTCTCTATCACACAAGCTAACCACTTGTTAATGGTCAACCGTAATAAATGATAAAAGGCAAACAGCCTGGGAGAGAATGCAAGTTTACCAAGGAATATAAAATCATATCCTCGGGTCATTATGTCCTGGTGAGGTGTGATATTCTGAATACAACGAATGTGTGTGATGTTAAAATTTATTGAATATAGAAAAACGGAAATCTGATTGACTAACACTAGGAATGTGAATAATCATAGCTCTGTCACAGCTGTATCGTTAAAAACGTACAATCAGAAACCTAAAAACGCGAAAGATATACAAACGTACGTTTAAATTAAACGCAAACGTACAAAACGAAATAAAACAAACATTCCCAAAGAGGGAATTTGCATGCCTTAACGGCTTAAATGCAAATTAAAAGAAAATAAAATAAATAACTATATTTACAAAGTTATTATTATAATAATTAGAAAATCTAAAAACCTAAAATGTAAGTTCTATCTAAAAATGTGAAAGATAATTAAAAACGACTAAAAACGTAATAAAAATGATTATCTAAGGTCTACGTAATTAAAAACTACAAAGAAAACTGAAAACGCGCGTTTTTATTAAAAACTATGTACGTGCGCGAGTAAAAACGTAAAATTATTGAAATATAAACATTACAGGTACAATTATAATTTTTACAGGTTCTATATGACAAAAGAAAATTTTAGAAAAAAGAATTATATTTTTTTGACTTTTATATTTTTTATTATGATTTAATTACTATTATACAAATAAAAATTCGAAATAAATACTAAAACTATTCTAAAAAATCTGAAAATTTTATCTAAAATACTTTATAACATTACTTATTTAATAAAAATAATAATGACAAAGTAGCTTATTTAAATAAGCTATAATAAGCAGAAAATAGAAAATAAGCTATACGAAAAAAAACAAGGTTAAAAGGAATTAAAGTGTATTCTAAATCAGAACTGGTGCTCCAGAGCTACTGGGAAGGGGGTGTGGTGTGTGCGCATGTTATACTATACGAGAGGTCTTGATTTCGAATCCCACACCCCACGTTTTGCTATCTTTATTTTTTTTTTTTTCGATTTTCTTTTACAAACTAACTTTTCAACTAATTATAAACAACTTTTAAAAAGACAACTTAATTGATTTAAGCTAAATAAGCTAGTTCAAAATGCTTATTCACAACAGTAGGCTATATAAAGGATTTTAAAACTTAAGTTTTTCTAATTAAGCTATTAACTTTAAAATAAGCTATGGGCTTATGAAATTAGCTGAAAGGTACTAAGTGAAGTGTATTTAAGCTGAGTAAACCAGAAAAGAGCCAAGTAAAGCTCTCAATAAGCTAAAGCTTATTTGAGGTCTGCTGATGTGCGTACCCTGCACAGGGCAAAACTGCCCGACTTTGGGCCTAGTTTTAAGGGCTTTAAAGGTTTCTAAAAATCACACAAAAAATTACATATGTACACAAGCTGGGTGGGTATAAAGGTGAAAAGGAATTAGCTTAAAAGGATTTGAAATGAGGAAATTAAAAATCATCAAAGTTTCTAAAAAACCTATAAAACTGAAAAATCAGTCTGCTATGTGAACTGGGTTGTGCAGATTTGTGTGCACAAGGCACAAAGGTTTGGGACAATTTTGTACTTACTAAAGAACCTATAAGGACTTAGAAAATGCCAAGTTTGAGGACCAAATCAGCTTGTGCCAGCTTATGGCTTATTTAGTGAGCTTTTGGCTCACAGTCAACTCTCAAGTCCAAAATAAGCTTGAAAAAACTTTACAAAAGGAAAACAAAAGAAGAGAAACATGTAAACATGCCCAAGGGACAAGTATAAGCAGATGTGTGCACTGAATTTGACCCAATGAACAATATGCAAGCCTAAGGTTTAGACAGTCAAGCTTTTGGCTTGACTTGGATTGAATGAAAGCTCAAATGAGCTTAATATAGGCTTCCACATGAAAATAAAAGATAAAATATGGTTTGTACAAGTTTTATGAACACATATAAACAAGGTAGTGTATTGGGATTGACCAATAAGCTCAAATAAGCTAATTAGCAAATCCCAGAGTACTGCTAGTAGTACTAAGGTACTGCTAGTTCATACTCAGAAAAATGGGACACACAAAAAGCTAGTTGCAGCCCTTATTAATAAGCTACAACATGGATTATAAGTACTGGAACTTATTAACTAGTGGGTTAGCTTCTAAAAGAGACCAAAATCACCAGCTAAGTCCATGAAATAAGCTTTTTGTAAGCTTATGAAGTAGGGTCAGTATACACTGATTACTCAGTGTATACTGAGTAATTGGTGATAAGTTAAAGCTTATTGCAGCCTAGGTAAATAAGCTACAAAGGTGAATTTAAGTGCAGGATCATAAATTTAGGTTGCTAAGCTTCATAAAAAGCCAAGCCACAAAAGCTTATGATCACTAATGAGCTTAATAAGAGCTTATGGAATTGGTGTAAGTCCACAAGTGGACTGTTGTGAGTGGGCAAACACAAGCTCAAATTTAACTTATCTAATAAGCTTATAAAAACTCAACAAGCACTGAGAACTTGAGTTGACTTGCTTGGCTTTGTGAAAAGCCAAAGCTTACACTCCCAAGCTTAGTGAGGAGCTTGTTAAGGGCTTGGAAAAACTACTCCACCTTCACTGTTTGCTTCAGTGAAGGGAGTAAGGTGATACAAAAAGTTGGGAGTGGAATAAGCTATTTAATTTAAGCTAAAAGGGAAAGAACAAGTATGAACATAAACATAAGCCACAAGGGCTACTCAAATAAGTAAATTACACAAGCTAAAACTAATTAATAAAGAATGTGCAGGCCAATGAAAAACTGAGTAAACTGCCTGCACAGGGCATATTTGCAGAGAAAGAGTTTTGACTTTTTAAGTTTATGATCAAAGTTGACTAGGGTGAACTTTGATCTGAATTTAATGACAGAAAATGATATATTAAACAACAAGAACATGATATTAAGCAATATAAACATCTTATACACAGATATGCAAGTTTGTTGGATTCAACAATCTCACAGTCCACACATAAATCAGTACAAGTGTCAATTTGACTTTTCTACATGTAACACTGCTTGATTAAGGATTGACTGAGTTAATTAGATCATATATGGCATACATCACACAAGAACAACAACACACACAACTCCTAACTCAGTTTAACCATTAAATCCAAACACCCTTTAAAATGGACCAAATTGAGATTTTCACTACACATGACTGTATAAACCAATTTTATCAAATCCAGAGGTTTTAGTGTGTCAAACCAAACCTTTTTCAGCCAAAACAAGTAGTCACACATGTTCAAACTTAGGTTTCTCAAAAACTAGCATATTGACAGTCAAGATACTAAATCAAACCACAATCAAATCCAAAACATATACACCTAAGAATAAGCTATATAATCATTAAGGAACATCATAGAAACAAGAAAATACAAGAATCAAAGCATATTAAAGATTAAAACAGTGAAATGTAAAAAATGGGAAAATGAGCTTACAAGTGAATCAAGCTGAGAACATGGAACCAAGGACCACAATTACATCCTACAGCCTCCCATGAAGCACTAATACCTATGGCAATCCATAATAGCCATGCTCCAAGCTTGTACACCATAAACACACTATTTTTGGTTTTTCATTGATTTTTCTTGATTTTCTATCTATTTTTAAATTTTAAAGACTAAGCTGAATTAAGGTTTCTAAAAAGCTTTAAAGCTTTTGTCAGGAGCTTACATGAGCTATTTGAATCCATTAAACAACAATAATTAACTAGAAATTAAAATGACTTGAAAATTTAAAGGTACGAATATGAAAACTTGAAATGTAAAGATAACTTGAAATTAAACTGGGAATGAGTTTCATTACACTATTTTGAGGATCACTACACTACTTGAAAGCTGTAAATTACATTAATTTGAAGAAAGCAATAAGTTAATTAAGCTACGTGACTAAGGCTATTCCAAAGTGACTTTTCTCTTGCCTCTCCTCTCTTCTTTATACACCTCTGAGTTCCACTTGGTTTTCTGGTCAAATCCCACTTTAAATCTTGTCCATTGGATGACTGAAACTCATCCTAGCCTTTGAATGCACTTTTGGCGCCAAAAGTGATATAGGCTGATTGGGGCAGTTCTGCTGCAATTAATGGACCTTGGTATGTTGTGGAGGTGTAAGGAACACGTTTGCTAGCTTTTGAGATCAAGTGGTGGAGTGGTAAAGAAAAAGCAGGGAAAGGTATGGGGCAGTGAGGTGAAAGTTGTGGGAATGCATTTATGGTGATTGTGGGCTGGTATAGGTGTATAGGGGAGGGCATGGAGTAGGTATGAGCTGGGGGGTGATGTGGAAGCAAGTGGTGGAAAAACCACCACTGGTTTTGTGACTCAGTGGTGTGGAGGGAAAAAGGGAAAGGGATAAGAAGTTTGACTGGGGTGTTGACCCTGGGATATTATTTAAGAAAAGGTGGGTCGGGTCAATGGTTGGATTGGGCTTGGGTTTTCTGTTTTGGGTTGGGTAGGGTTTTAATGGGTTTAGTTATTTAGTGGGATAGGATTTGGATTTTATGGGGTTAGTGTTGGATCCGGATTTTGGTTTTATTAAACACAAGGACCAATGTTGTCATTTCTGAATTCTTGAGGGATTAAACCTGTTACAATTTCCAAAGTTAACACAAGGACCAATTATGCCAAGTTAGATAAACCAAAGGACCTATTTTGCATTTATTACAATTTAAAACACCCGAGGACCTTTTATGTAATTTTCCAAAGTTTGAGGGGTGAAATTGTAAATTTCCCAAAAGTTATCAAAATGTTCCAAATTGTAAGTTATGAATAGTACAAGGGTATTTTATGTTAAATTCCAAGTTTTAAATACCCAGGGACTAAATTTGCCATTTTTGAAACTTGAGGGGTAAAAATTGGAAATTTGTGAAAACTTTCATCCAAGGATTATTTTGAACATGTTTGAGTTCCCATGGACTTAAGTTGACTTTTCTATCATTTTGAGTTTTCAGGGACTAGTTTTGCCATTTGCTGAGATTTCAGGGACTGAAAACGGCAATTGTTGTGAAATTGATCATTTTTCACTTGTTTTTCAATCTTTTGTACCTGAATCACATAAAAACACGTTTTGATGAATTTGTATCATTTTGTGAGTCATTTGTGTGTTTTTGGTCGTTTTTGTGGGTTCAAATTATATAAAAGATATGTGTAATTAGGCACATATCAAATCCCCCACACTGAACTATTGCTAGTCCCTAGCAATCTTTTATTTAAAAACTTAATGGATTTCAAAGACTCTTTACCAAAAGCCATCACTTCTGGAGTAGCCAATTGTTTCAGTTCAAGTAAGAACTTTGGTACAAATGATAACCAAATGATTTTTGAGCAAACCATAAGCTGTCAACGGTTTTGATTTGTCTTTACCAAAAGCCGTTTGCTTCTGGACTAGCCAACTCTTAGATAAATTATCACTATTATCTTTGGTGAGCTGATTACCAATTATGGTTTTTCCACTGCCTTTACCACAAGCCATAACCTTGTGGGCTAGCCAACTCTTTACTTATAAAGATATGGTGAGTTGAAATACCATACAATTTTGGGCAAATTGCAAGCCATAAACGGATTTGATTTATCTTTACCAAGAGCCGTTTGCTCCTGGATTAGCCAATCCTTAAGTGGGTTAGACATGGTGGACTGATTACCATTTGTTGTGTTTAGTACATAGTACTTCCACTAAAAAAAAATTTAAATTTAGCCATTTTGGGGGAAAAAGGGACTAAAATGGAACATTTTTGATGAAATTCGCCAGAATTTCCCCCCCCCCCCCCCCCACACTTGAACTGAATATTGTCCTCAATATTCAAAGCCCCGGCTATTATGCCGAATCCTTGAACGTAAAAAGATAACATTTCTGGCCAAGTGGGGTAAACACAACAGTTATTCTATATTTTGGTATATACAATTTTCATTTGGTTTTCAGATCTATATACAAAATGTGGGGCACACCCCCACACTTAGGTGGTAGAAAGGAGTAAGAAAAGTGAAACACGGGTGAAAACCCATGTTATGGCTACTGTTTATTGATTACCGAGTCGCTAGCTTGACTCGACCTCGAATTAAGTTGTTCATGAGGAAGCTACTGTTTTTGATAACCGAGTCGCTAGCTTGACTCGACCCCGAATTAAATGGTTCATGGGGAAATGATTGGGTGAGAAATCGGAGTGGGGACCACTCACAGAATTATGATAAATAAGGCAAAGGAGAATATTTTTGGTTTTTGGATTTTATAAAGAAAAAGGAAAATATTTTTGTATTTTTAGCTTTTATATTATATAGAAAGAAAAGAAAAATATTTTTGTGTTTTATATTGTTTTTAAAAATGAAATATGATATTATATATAATATATACAAAGGATGGATATATAAACAAAACACAAGTCATACGCAGCACACCTCCCCGGCAACGGCGCCAAAATTTGATCCTGGCCAAACCGGCTATCTTTTTTTTATTTCTCTATCACACAAGCTAACCACTTGTGAATGGTCAACCGTAATAAATGATAAAAGGCAAACAGCCTGGGAGAGAATGCAAGTTTACCAAGGAATATAAAATCATATCCTCGGGTCATTATGTCCTGGTGAGGTGTGATATTCTGAATACAACGAATGTGTGTGAAGTTAAAATTTATTGAATATAGAAAAACGGAAATCTGATTGACTAACACTAGGAATGTGAATAATCATAGCTCTGTCACAGCTGTATCGTTAAAAACGTACAATCAGAAACCTAAAAACGCGAAAGATATACAAACGTACGTTTAAATTAAACGCAAACGTACAAAACGAAATAAAACAAACATTCCCAAAGAGGGAATTTGCATGCCTTAACGGCTTAAATGCAAATTAAAAGAAAATAAAATAAATAACTATATTTACAAAGTTATTATTATAATAATTAGAAAATCTAAAAACCTAAAATGTAAGTTCTATCTAAAAAATGTGAAAGATAATTAAAAACGACTAAAAACGTAATAAAAATGATTATCTAAGGTCTACGTAATTAAAAACTACAAAGAAAACTGAAAACGCGCGTTTTTATTAAAAACTATGTACGTGCGCGAGTAAAAACGTAAAATTATTGAAATATAAACATTACAGGTACAATTATAATTTTTACAGGTTCTATATGACAAAAGAAAATTTTAGAAAAAAGAATTATATTTTTTTTTGACTTTTATATATTTTTATTATGATTTAATTACTATTATACAAATAAAAATTCGAAATAAATACTAAAACTATTCTAAAAAATCTGAAAATTTTATCTAAAATACTTTATAACATTACTTATTTAATAAAAATAATAATGACAAAGTAGCTTATTTAAATAAGCTATAATAAGCAGAAAATAGAAAATAAGCTATACGAAAAAAAACAAGGTTAAAAGGAATTAAAGTGTATTCTAAATCAGAACTGGTGCTCCAGAGCTACTGGGAAGGGGGTGTGGTGTGTGCGCATGTTATACTATACGAGAGGTCTTGATTTCGAATCCCACACCCCACGTTTTGCTATCTTTATTTTTTTTTTTTTCGATTTTTTTTTACAAACTAACTTTTCAACTAATTATAAACAACTTTTAAAAAGACAACTTAATTGATTTAAGCTAAATAAGCTAGTTCAAAATGCTTATTCACAACAGTAGGCTATATAAAGGATTTTAAAACTTAAGTTTTTCTAATTAAGCTATTAACTTTAAAATAAGCTATGGGCTTATGAAATTAGCTGAAAGGTACTAAGTGAAGTGTATTTAAGCTGAGTAAACCAGAAAAGAGCCAAGTAAAGCTCTCAATAAGCTAAAGCTTATTTGAGGTCTGCTGATGTGCGTACCCTGCACAGGGCAAAACTGCCCGACTTTGGGCCTAGTTTTAAGGGCTTTAAAGGTTTCTAAAAATCACACAAAAAATTACATATGTACACAAGCTGGGTGGGTATAAAGGTGAAAAGGAATTAGCTTAAAAGGATTTGAAATGAGGAAATTAAAAATCATCAAAGTTTCTAAAAAACCTATAAAACTGAAAAATCAGTCTGCTATGTGAACTGGGTTGTGCAGATTTGTGTGCACAAGGCACAAAGGTTTGGGACAATTTTGTACTTACTAAAGAACCTATAAGGACTTAGAAAATGCCAAGTTTGAGGACCAAATCAGCTTGTGCCAGCTTATGGCTTATTTAGTGAGCTTTTGGCTCACAGTCAACTCTCAAGTCCAAAATAAGCTTGAAAAAACTTTACAAAAGGAAAACAAAAGAAGAGAAACATGTAAACATGCCCAAGGGACAAGTATAAGCAGATGTGTGCACTGAATTTGACCCAATGAACAATATGCAAGCCTAAGGTTTAGACAGTCAAGCTTTTGGCTTGACTTGGATTGAATGAAAGCTCAAATGAGCTTAATATAGGCTTCCACATGAAAATAAAAGATAAAATATGGTTTGTACAAGTTTTATGAACACATATAAACAAGGTAGTGTATTGGGATTGACCAATAAGCTCAAATAAGCTAATTAGCAAATCCCAGAGTACTGCTAGTAGTACTAAGGTACTGCTAGTTCATACTCAGAAAAATGGGACACACAAAAAGCTAGTTGCAGCCCTTATTAATAAGCTACAACATGGATTATAAGTACTGGAACTTATTAACTAGTGGGTTAGCTTCTAAAAGAGACCAAAATCACCAGCTAAGTCCATGAAATAAGCTTTTTGTAAGCTTATGAAGTAGGGTCAGTATACACTGATTACTCAGTGTATACTGAGTAATTGGTGATAAGTTAAAGCTTATTGCAGCCTAGGTAAATAAGCTACAAAGGTGAATTTAAGTGCAGGATCATAAATTTAGGTTGCTAAGCTTCATAAAAAGCCAAGCCACAAAAGCTTATGATCACTAATGAGCTTAATAAGAGCTTATGGAATTGGTGTAAGTCCACAAGTGGACTGTTGTGAGTGGGCAAACACAAGCTCAAATTTAACTTATCTAATAAGCTTATAAAAACTCAACAAGCACTGAGAACTTGAGTTGACTTGCTTGGCTTTGTGAAAAGCCAAAGCTTACACTCCCAAGCTTAGTGAGGAGCTTGTTAAGGGCTTGGAAAAACTACTCCACCTTCACTGTTTGCTTCAGTGAAGGGAGTAAGGTGATACAAAAAGTTGGGAGTGGAATAAGCTATTTAATTTAAGCTAAAAGGGAAAGAACAAGTATGAACATAAACATAAGCCACAAGGGCTACTCAAATAAGTAAATTACACAAGCTAAAACTAATTAATAAAGAATGTGCAGGCCAATGAAAAACTGAGTAAACTGCCTGCACAGGGCATATTTGCAGAGAAAGAGTTTTGACTTTTTAAGTTTATGATCAAAGTTGACTAGGGTGAACTTTGATCTGAATTTAATGACAGAAAATGATATATTAAACAACAAGAACATGATATTAAGCAATATAAACATCTTATACACAGATATGCAAGTTTGTTGGATTCAACAATCTCACAGTCCACACATAAATCAGTACAAGTGTCAATTTGACTTTTCTACATGTAACACTGCTTGATTAAGGATTGACTGAGTTAATTAGATCATATATGGCATACATCACACAAGAACAACAACACACACAACTCCTAACTCAGTTTAACCATTAAATCCAAACACCCTTTAAAATGGACCAAATTGAGATTTTCACTACACATGACTGTATAAACCAATTTTATCAAATCCAGAGGTTTTAGTGTGTCAAACCAAACCTTTTTCAGCCAAAACAAGTAGTCACACATGTTCAAACTTAGGTTTCTCAAAAACTAGCATATTGACAGTCAAGATACTAAATCAAACCACAATCAAATCCAAAACATATACACCTAAGAATAAGCTATATAATCATTAAGGAACATCATAGAAACAAGAAAATACAAGAATCAAAGCATATTAAAGATTAAAACAGTGAAATGTAAAAAATGGGAAAATGAGCTTACAAGTGAATCAAGCTGAGAACATGGAACCAAGGACCACAATTACATCCTACAGCCTCCCATGAAGCACTAATACCTATGGCAATCCATAATAGCCATGCTCCAAGCTTGTACACCATAAACACACTATTTTTGGTTTTTCATTGATTTTTCTTGATTTTCTATCTATTTTTAAATTTTAAAGACTAAGCTGAATTAAGGTTTCTAAAAAGCTTTAAAGCTTTTGTCAGGAGCTTACATGAGCTATTTGAATCCATTAAACAACAATAATTAACTAGAAATTAAAATGACTTGAAAATTTAAAGGTACGAATATGAAAACTTGAAATGTAAAGATAACTTGAAATTAAACTGGGAATGAGTTTCATTACACTATTTTGAGGATCACTACACTACTTGAAAGCTGTAAATTACATTAATTTGAAGAAAGCAATAAGTTAATTAAGCTACGTGACTAAGGCTATTCCAAAGTGACTTTTCTCTTGCCTCTCCTCTCTTCTTTATACACCTCTGAGTTCCACTTGGTTTTCTGGTCAAATCCCACTTTAAATCTTGTCCATTGGATGACTGAAACTCATCCTAGCCTTTGAATGCACTTTTGGCGCCAAAAGTGATATAGGCTGATTGGGGCAGTTCTGCTGCAATTAATGGACCTTGGTATGTTGTGGAGGTGTAAGGAACACGTTTGGTAGCTTTTGAGATCAAGTGGTGGAGTGGTAAAGAAAAAGCAGGGAAAGGTATGGGGCAGTGAGGTGAAAGTTGTGGGAATGCATTTATGGTGATTGTGGGCTGGTATAGGTGTATAGGGGAGGGCATGGAGTAGGTATGAGCTGGGGGTGATGTGGAAGCAAGTGGTGGAAAAACCACCACTGGTTTTGTGACTCAGTGGTGTGGAGGGAAAAAGGGAAAGGAATAAGAAGTTTGACTGGGGTGTTGACCCTGGGATATTATTTAAGAAAAGGTGGGTCGGGTCAATGGTTGGATTGGGCTTGGGTTTTCTGTTTTGGGTTGGGTAGGGTTTTAATGGGTTTAGTTATTTAGTGGGATAGGATTTGGATTTTATGGGGTTAGTGTTGGATCCGGATTTTGGTTTTATTAAACACAAGGACCAATGTTGTCATTTCTGAATTCTTGAGGGATTAAACCTGTTACAATTTCCAAAGTTAACACAAGGACCAATTATGCCAAGTTAGATAAACCAAAGGACCTATTTTGCATTTATTACAATTTAAAACACCCGAGGACCTTTTATGTAATTTTCTAAAGTTTGAGGGGTGAAATTGTAAATTTCCCAAAAGTTATCAAAATGTTCCAAATTGTAAGTTATGAATAGTACAAGGGTATTTTATGTTAAATTCCAAGTTTTAAATACCCAGGGACTAAATTTGCCATTTTTGAAACTTGAGGGGTAAAAATTGCAAATTTGTGAAAACTTTCATCCAAGGATTATTTTGAACATGTTTGAGTTCCCATGGACTTAAGTTGACTTTTCTATCATTTTGAGTTTTCAGGGACTAGTTTTGCCATTTGCTGAGATTTCAGGGACTGAAAACGGCAATTGTTGTGAAATTGATCATTTTTCACTTGTTTTTCAATCTTTTGTACCTGAATCACATAAAAACACGTTTTGATGAATTTGTATCATTTTGTGAGTCATTTGTGTGTTTTTGGTCGTTTTTGTGGGTTCAAATTATATAAAAGATATGTGTAATTAGGCACATATCAAATCCCCCACACTGAACTATTGCTAGTCCCTAGCAATCTTTTATTTAAAAACTTAATGGATTTCAAAGACTCTTTACCAAAAGCCATCACTTCTGGAGTAGCCAATTGTTTCAGTTCAAGTAAGAACTTTGGTACAAATGATAACCAAATGATTTTTGAGCAAACCATAAGCTGTCAACGGTTTTGATTTGTCTTTACCAAAAGCCGTTTGCTTCTGGACTAGCCAACTCTTAGATAAATTATCACTATTATCTTTGGTGAGCTGATTACCAATTATGGTTTTTCCACTGCCTTTACCACAAGCCATAACCTTGCGGGCTAGCCAACTCTTTACTTATAAAGATATGGTGAGTTGAAATACCATACAATTTTGGGCAAATTGCAAGCCATAAACGGATTTGATTTATCTTTACCAAGAGCCGTTTGCTCCTGGATTAGCCAATCCTTAAGTGGGTTAGACATGGTGGACTGATTACCATTTGTTGTGTTTAGTACATAGTACTTCCACTAAAAAAAAAATTTAATTTAGCCATTTTGGGGGAAAAAGGGACTAAAATGGAACATTTTTGATGAAATTCGCCAGAATTCCCCCCCCCCCCCCCCCCACACTTGAACTGAATATTGTCCTCAATATTCAAAGCCCCGGCTATTATGCCGAATCCTTGAACGTAAAAAGATAACATTTCTGGCCAAGTGGGGTAAACACAACAGTTATTCTATATTTTGGTATATACAATTTTCATTTGGTTTTCAGATCTATATACAAAATGTGGGGCACACCCCCACACTTAGGTGGTAGAAAAGAGTAAGAAAAGTGAAACACGGGTGAAAACCCATGTTATGGCTACTGTTTATTGATTACCGAGTCGCTAGCTTGACTCGACCTCGAATTAAGTTGTTCATGAGGAAGCTACTGTTTTTGATAACCGAGTCGCTAGCTTGACTCGACCCCGAATTAAATGGTTCATGGGGAAATGATTGGGTGAGAAATCGGAGTGGGGACCACTCACAGAATTATGATAAATAAGGCAAAGGAGAATATTTTTGGTTTTTGGATTTTATAAAGAAAAAGGAAAATATTTTTGTATTTTTAGCTTTTATATTATATAGAAAGAAAAGGTAAAATATTTTTGTGTTTTATATTGTTTTTGAAAATGAAATATGATATTATATATAATATATACAAAGGATGGATATATAAACAAAACACAAGTCATACGCAGCACACCTCCCCGGCAACGGCGCCAAAATTTGATCCTGGCCAAACCGGCTATCTTTTTTTATTTCTCTATCACACAAGCTAACCACTTGTGAATGGTCAACCGTAATAAATGATAAAAGGCAAACAGCCTGGGAGAGAATGCAAGTTTACCAAGGAATATAAAATCATATCCTCGGGTCATTATGTCCTGGTGAGGTGTGATATTCTGAATACAACGAATGTGTGTGAAGTTAAAATTTATTGAATATAGAAAAACGGAAATCTGATTGACTAACACTAGGAATGTGAATAATCATAGCTCTGTCACAGCTGTATCGTTAAAAACGTACAATCAGAAACCTAAAAACGCGAAAGATATACAAACGTACGTTTAAATTAAACGCAAACGTACAAAACGAAATAAAACAAACATTCCCAAAGAGGGAATTTGCATGCCTTAACGGCTTAAATGCAAATTAAAAGAAAATAAAATAAATAACTATATTTACAAAGTTATTATTATAATAATTAGAAAATCTAAAAACCTAAAATGTAAGTTCTATCTAAAAAATGTGAAAGATAATTAAAAACGACTAAAAACGTAATAAAAATGATTATCTAAGGTCTACGTAATTAAAAACTACAAAGAAAACTGAAAACGCGCGTTTTTATTAAAAACTATGTACGTGCGCGAGTAAAAACGTAAAATTATTGAAATATAAACATTACGGGTACAATTATAATTTTTACAGGTTCTATATGACAAAAGAAAATTTTAGAAAAAAGAATTATATTTTTTTTTTGAATTTTATATTTTTTATTATGATTTAATTACTATTATACAAATAAAAATTCGAAATAAATACTAAAACTATTCTAAAAAATCTGAAAATTTTATCTAAAATACTTTATAACATTACTTATTTAATAAAAATAATAATGACAAAGTAGCTTATTTAAATAAGCTATAATAAGCAGAAAATAGAAAATAAGCTATACGAAAAAAAACAAGGTTAAAAGGAATTAAAGTGTATTCTAAATCAGAACTGGTGCTCCAGAGCTACTGGGAAGGGGGTGTGGTGTGTGCGCATGTTATACTATACGAGAGGTCTTGATTTCGAATCCCACACCCCACGTTTTGCTATCTTTATTTTTTTTTTTTTTTCGATTTTTTTTTACAAACTAACTTTTCAACTAATTATAAACAACTTTTAAAAAGACAACTTAATTGATTTAAGCTAAATAAGCTAGTTCAAAATGCTTATTCACAACAGTAGGCTATATAAAGGATTTTAAAACTTAAGTTTTTCTAATTAAGCTATTAACTTTAAAATAAGCTATGGGCTTATGAAATTAGCTGAAAGGTACTAAGTGAAGTGTATTTAAGCTGAGTAAACCAGAAAAGAGCCAAGTAAAGCTCTCAATAAGCTAAAGCTTATTTGAGGTCTGCTGATGTGCGTACCCTGCACAGGGCAAAACTGCCCGACTTTGGGCCTAGTTTTAAGGGCTTTAAAGGTTTCTAAAAATCACACAAAAAATTACATATGTACACAAGCTGGGTGGGTATAAAGGTGAAAAGGAATTAGCTTAAAAGGATTTGAAATGAGGAAATTAAAAATCATCAAAGTTTCTAAAAAACCTATAAAACTGAAAAATCAGTCTGCTATGTGAACTGGGTTGTGCAGATTTGTGTGCACAAGGCACAAAGGTTTGGGACAATTTTGTACTTACTAAAGAACCTATAAGGACTTAGAAAATGCCAAGTTTGAGGACCAAATCAGCTTGTGCCAGCTTATGGCTTATTTAGTGAGCTTTTGGCTCACAGTCAACTCTCAAGTCCAAAATAAGCTTGAAAAAACTTTACAAAAGGAAAACAAAAGAAGAGAAACATGTAAACATGCCCAAGGGACAAGTATAAACAGATGTGTGCACTGAATTTGACCCAATGAACAATATGCAAGCCTAAGGTTTAGACAGTCAAGCTTTTGGCTTGACTTGGATTGAATGAAAGCTCAAATGAGCTTGATATAGGCTTCCACATGAAAATAAAAGATAAAATATGGTTTGTACAAGTTTTATGAACACATATAAACAAGGTAGTGTATTGGGATTGACCAATAAGCTCAAATAAGCTAATTAGCAAATCCCAGAGTACTGCTAGTAGTACTAAGGTACTGCTAGTTCATACTCAGAAAAATGGGACACACAAAAAGCTAGTTGCAGCCCTTATTAATAAGCTACAACATGGATTATAAGTACTGGAACTTATTAACTAGTGGGTTAGCTTCTAAAAGAGACCAAAATCACCAGCTAAGTCCATGAAATAAGCTTTTTGTAAGCTTATGAAGTAGGGTCAGTATACACTGATTACTCAGTGTATACTGAGTAATTGGTGATAAGTTAAAGCTTATTGCAGCCTAGGTAAATAAGCTACAAAGGTGAATTTAAGTGCAGGATCATAAATTTAGGTTGCTAAGCTTCATAAAAAGCCAAGCCACAAAAGCTTATGATCACTAATGAGCTTAATAAGAGATTATGGAATTGGTGTAAGTCCACAAGTGGACTGTTGTGAGTGGGCAAACACAAGCTCAAATTTAACTTATCTAATAAGCTTATAAAAACTCAACAAGCACTGAGAACTTGAGTTGACTTGCTTGGCTTTGTGAAAAGCCAAAGCTTACACTCCCAAGCTTAGTGAGGAGCTTGTTAAGGGCTTGGAAAAACTACTCCACCTTCACTGTTTGCTTCAGTGAAGGGAGTAAGGTGATACAAAAAGTTGGGAGTGGAATAAGCTATTTAATTTAAGCTAAAAGGGAAAGAACAAGTATGAACATAAACATAAGCCACAAGGGCTACTCAAATAAGTAAATTACACAAGCTAAAACTAATTAATAAAGAATGTGCAGGCCAATGAAAAACTGAGTAAACTGCCTGCACAGGGCATATTTGCAGAGAAAGAGTTTTGACTTTTTAAGTTTATGATCAAAGTTGACTAGGGTGAACTTTGATCTGAATTTAATGACAGAAAATGATATATTAAACAACAAGAACATGATATTAAGCAATATAAACATCTTATACACAGATATGCAAGTTTGTTGGATTCAACAATCTCACAGTCCACACATAAATCAGTACAAGTGTCAATTTGACTTTTCTACATGTAACACTGCTTGATTAAGGATTGACTGAGTTAATTAGATCATATATGGCATACATCACACAAGAACAACAACACACACAACTCCTAACTCAGTTTAACCATTAAATCCAAACACCCTTTAAAATGGACCAAATTGAGATTTTCACTACACATGACTGTATAAACCAATTTTATCAAATCCAGAGGTTTTAGTGTGTCAAACCAAACCTTTTTCAGCCAAAACAAGTAGTCACACATGTTCAAACTTAGGTTTCTCAAAAACTAGCATATTGACAGTCAAGATACTAAATCAAACCACAATCAAATCCAAAACATATACACCTAAGAATAAGCTATATAATCATTAAGGAACATCATAGAAACAAGAAAATACAAGAATCAAAGCATATTAAAGATTAAAACAGTGAAATGTAAAAAATGGGAAAATGAGCTTACAAGTGAATCAAGCTGAGAACATGGAACCAAGGACCACAATTACATCCTACAGCCTCCCATGAAGCACTAATACCTATGGCAATCCATAATAGCCATGCTCCAAGCTTGTACACCATGAACACACTATTTTTGGTTTTTCATTGATTTTTCTTGATTTTCTATCTATTTTTAAATTTTAAAGACTAAGCTGAATTAAGGTTTCTAAAAAGCTTTAAAGCTTTTGTCAGGAGCTTACATGAGCTATTTGAATCCATTAAACAACAATAATTAACTAGAAATTAAAATGACTTGAAAATTTAAAGGTACGAATATGAAAACTTGAAATGTAAAGATAACTTGAAATTAAACTGGGAATGAGTTTCATTACACTATTTTGAGGATCACTACACTACTTGAAAGCTGTAAATTACATTAATTTGAAGAAAGCAATAAGTTAATTAAGCTACGTGACTAAGGCTATTCCAAAGTGACTTTTCTCTTGCCTCTCCTCTCTTCTTTATACACCTCTGAGTTCCACTTGGTCTTCTGGTCAAATCCCACTTTAAATCTTGTCCATTGGATGACTGAAACTCATCCTAGCCTTTGAATGCACTTTTGGCGCCAAAAGTGATATAGGCTGATTGGGGCAGTTCTGCTGCAATTAATGGACCTTGGTATGTTGTGGAGGTGTAAGGAACACGTTTGGTAGCTTTTGAGATCAAGTGGTGGAGTGGTAAAGAAAAAGCAGGGAAAGGTATGGGGCAGTGAGGTGAAAGTTGTGGGAATGCATTTATGGTGATTGTGGGCTGGTATAGGTGTATAGGGGAGGGCATGGAGTAGGTATGAGCTGGGGGTGATATGGAAGCAAGTGGTGGAAAAACCACCACTGGTTTTGTGACTCAGTGGTGTGGAGGGAAAAAGGGAAAGGGATAAGAAGTTTGACTGGGGTGTTGACCCTGGGATATTATTTAAGAAAAGGTGGGTCGGGTCAATGGTTGGATTGGGCTTGGGTTTTCTGTTTTGGGTTGGGTAGGGTTTTAATGGGTTTAGTTATTTAGTGGGATAGGATTTGGATTTTATGGGGTTAGTGTTGGATCCGAATTTTGGTTTTATTAAACACAAGGACCAATGTTGTCATTTCTGAATTCTTGAGGGATTAAACCTGTTACAATTCCAAAGTTATGACAAGGACCAATTATGCCAAGTTAGATAAACCAAAGGACCTATTTTGCATTTATTACAATTTAAAACACCCGAGGACCTTTTATGTAATTTTCCAAAGTTTGAGGGGTGAAATTGTAAATTTCCCAAAAGTTATCAAAATGTTCCAAATTGTAAGTTATGAATAGTACAAGGGTATTTTATGTTAAATTCCAAGTTTTAAATACCCAGGGACTAAATTTGCCATTTTTGAAACTTGAGGGGTAAAAATTGCAAATTTGTGAAAACTTTCATCCAAGGATTATTTTGAACATGTTTGAGTTCCCATGGACTTAAGTTGACTTTTCTATCATTTTGAGTTTTCAGGGACTAGTTTTGCCATTTGCTGAGATTTCAGGGACTGAAAACGACAATTGTTGTGAAATTGATCATTTTTCACTTGTTTTTCAATCTTTTGTACCTGAATCACATAAAAACACATTTTGATGAATTTGTATCATTTTGTGAGTCATTTGTGTGTTTTTGGTCGTTTTGTGGGTTCAAATTATATAAAAGATATGTGTAATTAGGCACATATCAAGTATGGCTGCCAAAAGGATTATTAGGGAACAAACATGAACCTTGTCTAAAGAAACGTTGACTGATTTTTTGCGTGACTACCCCCTACCATCTGGACTCAAAATCATCTGTCCCAGTAAAAGACAAAGTGTTTTTGACGCTCCAGAAGGGTACGTAGGATTATACATTCATGCGTTTTCCTAGTCAAACCTTAGGATTCCACTTCATCCTTTGATTTTAGAGTTTTTGCAATACTATAAGGTGCACATTTCCAGGTTTAACCCATTTGGGCTAGCCAAACTAACTACTTACATCGTGATGTGCAAAGCTTATGGGTATGAGCCCTCATTGAATGTTCTTAGGGGTTTTGTTAATTTGTATCCCGGTGGGGATTGGGTGACTATTGCCAAAAGAAGTGAACATGATGTTCCCATCCTTTTGACGAAACCTTTTTCGAACATAAGAAACTGGAAAGGTCAGTTCTTTTATATTGAAAGCACCATTATACCGTCTGAGTATCCAGCTTTGCTTGACGAAGCCTTTATGTATGATGAGAAGAAATATAATGATGCTTTGCCCTACGATGTGAGGAGCGAGCCCTTGTATCAGCGACTTGCACGACATCCTGCTGATGTCCAGACATTCCCCGAACCTATCCTGTTCATGGCTGGTATTGCTAAAAGTTGGGAAGGCTCTCCGTTGCATCCTGAAATAATTTGTGAAGGACAAAGTATGTATATATCTTATTTAAATAATTTGAGTAACTTATCTGCTGATATTCATCTCCTTTTCGTTTGTTTGTGCAGGAATGGCTTTCCGGAATTTTGTTGTGGTCGGAGGTGCCAAGGAAGTTAGCTTTATGCCAAAGGATCCTCAGGATACAAGTTACGGAGTTGGATCTCCTTCCATCTCTGTTAATAATAACGATGTTGATGTCTCTCCACCCAAGCCTCTTGCTGTGCTCCCCCCGATCAAACCCCTTGGTACTGAGGAAGCCCCTCAGCTAGTGGAGGATGTTGGTGACTCTGATGATACCCCTTCCGGGAGTGATCAGCTCAGGATCGTAGGGTCCTCCGGCATTGCTGATAGGGTGAGAACAAGGAAAGGTACCAGTGCCAAAGCTGCAAAGACTGCTCCAAAAAGAAAACCCAATGTTCCTACTCCCTCATCGAGGAATGTCAAACAAAAAACAGAAAAAACTCGTGGGAAAGCCATTATGTATGCGCCAGAGAGAATGGTTGATGAAGATGACATCCCGGGTAAGTGAAAGTTCTTCAAGTCCTCCTCCTTTCCGTAATATTGTGTATTTGGCTTATATATATTTTTTTTTTTTTTAGGTTTGCCAGATACGAAGGAACTGCCCAACGCTCTCTCCTGCCGCTTGCTTGTTGAGAATGTCACTCATGCCTCATGGAGGAGTAAAATGAATGAGATGTCCATTGAGAAACTTTGCGATCTCAACGACAAAAGTTATATTAGGCAAGCAATGCTGGACAGCCATCTTAGCTTCCGTACCAGAGGATTGCTTAACAAAGTCAAGGAGGCGAAGGAGAAGGTTGCTGCTGTTGTTGCCAGAGAGAAAGAAAGGGAGAAGAGTTATGCTGAGTTGGAGAAGAAGTGTGACGAAGCCATGGAGAACTTTGAGAAACACCCAAGGTACGAGGCCCTTCGAGACAAGATTGATAGTCTTGAGAAACAGCTTAAGGAATCGCAGGCTGAGTGTGGCAGGCTAAAGTTGAAGGAAGCTAAGGTTGTTGGCTATAAAAACCAGGTGAGTGCCCTGGAGTCTAAGTGTACTGGGTTGGAGACTGAGAGGGCCAGACTAGTGGAGCAGGATGCCAAGCGTTGTCAAGAGGTTGATAAGTTGAAGCTCGAATGCCAAAGGTTGAGAAAGGATAGGGCTGAGGTTGTTTCAAAGGCTATCCCCTATATTGCTATGGAGTTATACCATAGCGATGAGGTAGGGGAGGTTGTGGGTAGGCTAGTGAATGCAGCCATATTCCATGGCAAATGCACAACTTTGGAGGAGATTGCTGAAACCAAGAAACCAGTTGTGCTTTCGGAGGTACCATACTATCGTCCGAATTCCGTTCGGGAGTATGATGAAGCTGGTAACGCATTCACCACGGCAGTGTACCCCTTTCTTACCGAAGCAACCAAAGATCCTTCAGCCTCCATTGAAGATCTCCTTTCCAAAAAGCCAAAGAGCATACAGCCTCCGTCTCCAACCAAAAGAACTTTGTCTGAGAAACCCAAGTCCGTGACTCACCAGGAAGACCCAAACTCTTCCATCAACAAATCAAGGCTGCCATGTTGGCAGTAATTTAGTCTGTAAGGGTGGCGTGTACCCTTTAAAACAATTTGGTTATGTTTAAAGGCTGGTGCCTTTGTTTAAGACAATTTATCATGCTTTTATCAGGCGTGTGCCTGTTGGAATAGTTTGTCTGGGCTTCGACCCATAACTTTAAACAATTATCTCTTTTGTTGATAGCTACGCCTATGCGTAGTCTTTATGAATATTTAATTTGGAGGGATATGCTCCTTTTTTGATGCCATGCTTATCTTCTCTTACGCTCCTTTTAAGAACGTAAACATACAACCTAAGGTTATAACCTTATTGTGTGTATTTTGGACCAAGATTTTATGCAATCGTATAATTTGACTCCGACAGAGGGTCGCGACCCACTCCGTCTTTATCCTTAAGTTACAGAGGGCTTTTAATACCCTAAGACTTCATAGGAAAGTTAATGTGAATTGTAATGGATGTTATTGTTATACAAGACATGTGCCTTGTTTCATCCTTCGACATTGAAACTTGTAAAGTACTTGGCTGAATCAATCTATGTTGTATAAAATGAAACAAGAGATTTTGAGGGAAACATGTTATATCATTAAGTGGGTAGGGAGGATTACATCATTTGAAGAAATGAACACAAGACACCTACCATTAATGATTCTTTCCCATGTGAGAAGAGTGCGTTACATGAAATTGAAAAAACAACTAAGTGCTTTTAAAGAAAGGTAAGTTCTTTTATGCAAAACTTACGAGAGTTGGTGTCATGTCCAAACTTGTTCACGACATTTTGTCTTTCTGCCCTTCGAGCTTGTATGCCTTGTTGCCACATCATTTCTTTTTTGACGCTAGGTTCTTTCACCTGGTTTCGCTTGCTTTCATTTGAAAGAAAAATTCCTATATGCCTTCAGGACTTTGGGAAGTTTGTCTGCCCACCTATGCTGATATTGCCCTAGCTTCATCTCGATTTCGACGACAATATCCTTGTCAACACAAATGAACCTTTTCTTTACATTCAGGCTTTTGCAGAAAGAGGGGAACACCCCTTCGGCAAAGTGTGTCCCTTCATAAGAGGTGATGACTTGTGGGATTCCAAATCTGAAAATTATGTGTTCCCACATAAACTCTTCTACATCTTCTCCTTTTGTTGATGCCAACGGCTTGGCTTCGACCCATTTGGTGAAATGGTCGATGGCTATGACCAAGAATTGTACCCCTCCAGGAGCTACTGGCAGGGGTCCGATTATGCTGACTTCCCATTGACCGAAAGGCCTTACTGTCATAGTAAAAGACGCATCATACTCTAATGGTTTCCGGGATTTGGAGTGTGTCTGACATACCCTGCATGTTTTGACTGCTTCCCTTGCGTCTTCTAGTACAGATGGCCAGTAATAACCCCACCTTGTTACCTTCGAGGCGATGGCTCTAGGGCTTGTGTGTCTTCCACAAAATTCTTCATGAGCATTGTAGAGAATGCTCGAAGCCTGTTTTACTTCGACACAACGAAGCCAAGGAGACGAAAGACGTCTTTTGTAGAGATTATTGCCTATGAGCCTGTACTGGGGACTTTTGACTTTGATTCTTCGCGCTGATTTTGAATCATCAGGCAAAATGCCGCTTATCAAGTACGTTTTTATTGGTGCTATCCAGTTGGAGCCTTCATCAGATGTTTTACTTCGTGCAATTGACCGGGTGGCCAATACTTCCACTAAAACCTCACTGGGTAGATGAGCAAAAGCAGTCGATGCTAATCTGATTAGGGTTTCCACCTTTTTGTTTTGACTTATGTGGACATTTGTTACTTTGTGTCGTTCGAAACCCTGAAGGAGCTTTTTAACTTCGTTCAAATATTCCTTGATTATTGGCTGCCTTGCTCTGTAAGAACCCTTGATTTGGCTAGTGACTGAGAGTGAGCCTACGAAGATGGAGAGGTCATGAACCTCCACGCCCTTTGCGAGTCGGAGGCCAGCCAGCAAGGCTTCATATTCTGCTTCATTTTTTGTGGCCTTGAATTCAAAACGTAGTGCATAACTGTACTCCTTTCCCTCTGGATTAATCAGGATTACGCCTGTTCCGAAACCATCGGAGCTTTAGGCTCTGTCAATGTATAATTTCCACCCCTCCGTTGCTGGGGGAGTTTCTCCATTTTGGCGGTGTCTGGAAGGTGTTTCGTTGAGAACTTCTGCGGATGTCTGATTTTTGATGGAGCTTGGACTATCACGTCTTTTTAATGACCTTGGAGTTGGTAGATCAATGGCTGCTTTAAACTTCGAAGGGTTGGATTTGACTCCTTGCTTGGTTGGCTCAATGGGTTTGAACCCCTTGAGCTGATGTTCTTCGCCATAGAGCTTGTCATCGGTCACTGGTGACTGAGGAGTTCTGGTATTCCTAGAATGTGTCCCTTCGAAGACCTTCTCCTCGGCTTTGTGTGGCTTCTTCAAGTCTGCTGTGGAACTAGATGGGGGTTGCCTTTCGCCTACCACCCTTCGTCTTGCATGATGCTTTTTTGTAACGATATCTTTTTCAACATCCGCACCCCTAATAGCATTCTTCATAAGTTCTTTAGAACCTTCCTTTTTCTTCTTGCTATCCTTCGGGCCGTGCTCAGAAAATACCGTCCCTATTCCGTAGGGTATGTGAAATTTCACCGCTGCGTGTATAGTGGAGACTACTATACCCATCTTTTGCATGGCGGTCCTTCCTATCAACAAATTATAGGGAGAGTTGGACCTCACGATAGTAAACATGAGGGTTTCTGTCCTTGCAACCCTGCCCTCTCCAATTGTTATTTCCAACGGAACCTCTCCTAAGGGCCACGAACGTTTGCCAGAAAACCCTACTAAAGGCATCTTTGAGTCAACCCTTTGAGACCTGACGGCAGGCGAGAGCTTTCGAAAGCAATGTTCGTATATGACTTCACAAGGGCTTCCGCAGTCCATGTAAGCTCCACTTAATTCTTGGCTAAAAATTAGGATTTTGATAACCACCGGATCATTCGAAGGGATCTTGCCTGTGATAGGGGAAAACGTTATTTCTCTTACCTCGTCTGCTTCTGGCTCCGGTACTTTCCTGTTCGAAGTGGTTTCGCCCCGATGTATCATTAGTATGGGGGCTTCGGTAGAGTTAGTATCCTTGGCCGTTTGAGTGTCGGTCATTTTTTCTTTGCCTTTCTTGATTCCTTTTACCAAGTGTGCCAACTGCCCAGATCTTACGGCCTCTTCAATTTTTTTCTTTAGTTCCCTGCAACTGTTCGTATCATGGCCATTGTCTTCGTGGAAGTGACAGTACTTGCTGGTATCCCTGTTTTTGCCCTTACTTGTCATGCGGGGAGGTGTTTCGAAGGCTTTGGCTGCCCTCTCCGTAGCAAGTATTTCCTTTGGAGACTTTGTTAGACTGCTTAACAAACCATGGTTGAGGCCTTTGTTGTACGGAGAAAACCTATCTCTGTTCTTGTTCTTGTTCTTGGACCCCTCCCACGAAGAATGTTTCGACAACTTGTTGTTGCTGTCTTTATCTATCGGAGCCCCATTAGTGGACACCTCTTTTGCTTCGATCCAAGTATATGTCTTTTCAGTTAACCCTTTGTAAGTTGTCGGAAGGTCGGTGGACAAGAATTCCACCAAACTCCGATTTCAAAGACCATGTACGAAACCCGAAATACGCTGATCTTCATGAAGGCCCAAAATCTGCAGAGTTTCATCGGTGTACCTAGTAACGAAGGCTCTTGTGCTTTCGTTTTCTTTTTGTTTAATGTTGTGCACCGTTAAATGAGTTCTCGTGAACTTCTTTTGCTGACTGAAGTGTGACCGGAACTTAGCTTTGAGATCATCAAGGTTGACGATGCTACCGGGCTTTTGCCCATTCCACCAAATACGAGCAGAATCCCGTAGGGTGTATGTAAACATATGACAGGCCACTGGCATAACCCATTTTTGCATTTTGATAGCCCCTTCGAACAAGTGTAAGAAATTGTCCGGATCCCCCTTCCCATCATAAGTCCCGACATGTGAAGGCATTTTCAACCCATCAGGCAATGGGTAATCTTCTATCCACCTAACGAAAGGTGTAGCTGAACCCATAGGGTCCGAATATAGACAGTTATAAGGTGGTGCGTACATGGGGACAGTATTGTATGGATTGCTGTTTGGGGCATTCCCATAGGAGTCTGGCTTGGGTAGGACTGATAAGGTGTATTCATGGCAACCGGGTAACCGTTTCCCATGGCGTACGGAGGGTACGCCATAGGATGGCCGAAGGGCATGCTCCCATAATTTTGGGGGAAGCTTGGGTTATTAGGCTGTCCATTTACTGGAGGATATAAATTTTGAGGATAAGACTGAGTTTGGAACGAGGGGTACATACCATTGGGAGGAAGATTTCCTCCCATATTAATTGTAGACGGATTGCCTTCTACGCCTGATGCGTGAGAAGGCTGCAACGGAACCCCTGCTTCAGTCCTTCCAAGATGAGCTGCTAGCAATGGAGGCAAAGTCACCCCCATTTCTTCCCTTCGCTGGCTCCTACTGTTAGAGCCCTCGGCAACCGCCCCTTCTCTTCTTGTCGGAGCCCTCTCGGGGACTCCTTCGAAACCGACAGACCTTTTGTTTAGCCTTCGACCGATTAGAGATCCAATTCTTAAGGCCGATAGGGTTGGCCCTTGGGTCGGAGGCCTAGGTTCCATCTCCATTTCTTCATCATACTCATCACTCGAGTATTCCAACTCCCTTCGCACCTCAGCGTTCCTAACCTGCTTGTTACGAGCCCTCAAAAGAGTTTCCAACACTTCATGGTTGGCTTCGACAAAGGCTGGGCTAATGACAGGTTCTGGGTTGGCTGATGTCGAAGCCTGATTGTTGGTTGTGATTTCTGGGTGAGAACGTGTTGTGAAAGTGGAAGCGGTTATTGGGGGAAGGTTGTTAGGGTCGTCGATTGGTATTGGTGCCAAGGTAGAGAAACCCGGTGGGGGAGTATCTTCTCTTCCTTGATCCATGCCGGAATAATAGTGAAATTAGTTGGTAGGTTATAAGCTCGGAATTAACGAGACCAATTGTAGCGATCCCACGGATGGCGCCACTGATTGAACAAATAATTGCCAACCAAGCCTTCGATGATGATCAAAGGAATAATGGGGTGTTGAGATTGCGCCAAGCTTGTTCTTAACCTGAAAATAAGAAATACGAAGACACTACATTAAGTGATTGCGCAGGGGTTGGACCCTGCGAACCACCTCCGGCGTGCGAGTAAGTATGTGTAATGGTAATATAGGTCGTAAATTAAGAGAGTGAAGTTAACTTACTTAGTTTTGGCCCGACTATGCTATTTATAGGGGAGAAATAGGACATAATGGGAGGTTGCACATTGTTCGGAGATCATGGGGGCGTCCCATGGAAAGTGGTAACCGCTAGGGCTTTGTAGCCCACGATCTCTGTTTTGGCGGGAAAGCCAAGGGGAAGAGGGGACGTGGGTTTGACCAGGTCAGAATGGTCCTTCGTGCTAGTCCCTTCGATAGGAATACCCTGAAGGGCTTAGGGCTTCGATTGGCGGATTCCCACATGGTAACCAGTTCGCAGGCGAATGGTTTTACGCCAATGAAACGTGTTAGAAGATTAACCTGGGCCTCCGAAGGGAGGGCTTTCTACAGGCTCGAAGGGGAGTCCTTCGACCCGTTAGGAGGGTACATCATCAATCCCCAACACAACATGTGTGTTTAGATCCGGTCAAACATCAACAGCCACAGTGTTCCCTAAGTCATCTTCTACAACACCTCAACCCACTAACAAAGGGAAGGGAATTAAAGAAGGTGGAGACTCACCTCCCAGGATCATAAAGGCACCCAATGAGGTCTGACAAGACCCTGATGAGCCAGTACTTATTGAATACATGTTACACATTGGCAAAGTATTCAGGGGAACAAATGCAGAGGTGGCTGCTATAATGGAAAAGGAAGACAGGATCAAAGCTGAGATGCTCAGTAAACCTGTTATTGCTGAAGTAGCCAAAGAAGTGATCAAGGAGACTGATCAAGTTATTAGGGGGGAATAGTTTCTACAACTTCAAGCTGAGATGATCAAGAAACACAATGAAAAGATCAAACTGCACAGCGAGAAGAAAAGAAGAAACTATGAGAGGTATGTCTGGACCATGACCAAGACAAAGGGTGAAGGTCAAATCACTGATATGATCATTCATGCTAACACTACCCCTCTTGCTATCACTGTCAAAAGAGGTAAGAGGGTATATGAGAAGAATGCCCCATTCAAGTTCTTTGAGTTTGCCATCAAAGAATGGGCTATGATGGGACCCATCTTGAGCAAGAAGAACAATAAGTGCATCCATGACTTGTTGGAAGCCCTGACAAAGAAGTATGAAGAACTAGAAAGGGTGGCCAAGAGTCTTGGTATTGATCATCAAAAAGCTCTTGCATCTCAGGGTCTCACTATTCCTGAGCACACTCAGAGCACTGGAAAGAAAAGGAAGGCAGTAGAGCTGGAGCCTGAACGCTTTATTGTTGGACTTCACTGCCAAAGGCTACTCCCTGAAGGTGTCAAGTTCGTTCATAACAAGGGTGATCAAGCACCCTGAGTTTGGGATCTTCTTTATTGATGAGTTTGGTCAACAAGCATTCCAAAGGGTCAGTGACATACATCTGGTGGAGACCACAACATTACTGGCTTACAAACTGATGGCTCTTCACTTCAAAAGCCTTGAAAATGATGAGTTCATAGCCCTGATGGATAAGATGATGAAGGAGAGACCTGATAAGGCTGTGTTGTTAACTAAGAAGTCTAAGCTTGAGCTCATGGGAATTAAGGAATCCTGAGTACTTAACCCTGAGCATTTTGTACTAGATGATAGGACTAATGTAACTGATGAATAAAATGATAGCCCATGTTTTTTAAATCAGTGTTCCTTAAATTGCATTATACTTTGTTTCTAGTTTTGTAAGTGCTTTTGGCATGTATTAAGCACTAGAGCTAGGTGTCTATCAAGCTTTTTAGCTTGAGGTTAATATGGTACTTCAACCATATTCCATATGTACTTAAATTGTTTGGTTTATATATTTACCAGGGTGCAGGATTACTCCCCTTTACCCAAAAAAATTGCATTATAGTATCTTCAGTGTAAGAAGAAGTCCATTTCCTCACTTACACTGATCAAAACACTTAGGCTATATTTATATCCAAATAGGGGGAGACTATTGGGTCCATTCAGTACCCAAGTTTCCTTAAACAAGGATTTAAATAGAAAATAACCTAAGTGTCAGAAAACCTTAAACAATATTCAAGTCACTGAGTGAACAGTTGCTCAGTGAGTCACCTTCAGGATGCTTAGGACGAGTCTAAGAAGAAAGCCTCTCCATTCAGTGAGGCGGAACTCAGTGAGTGGCACCTGAGGAAACTCGTTTTAGATGTTACTAAAACAAGTTACGTGATCGTTTATGGGCTCCAGGCTGTTAAGCCTTTGATCTAGGATTTTAACTATGACGAGCATGATGATAATATTGACGGAATATTCTATGAAAGAAACAATACTATCACAACAAGGTTTTGCCAAACTTTCTTTTTGTTATTTAAAACTCAGCCCCAATACTACTTGATCATTAGTAATACGGTTACACTCTAACAGGGATCAATGATCCTTGAGGCTTAACAAACCTAAGCAACATTAGACCCCATGTCTAACGTTCTCACACACACTCTTTAAGTGCTCTTACATTTTAACACAACTTTGTGTTGTTTTAATTTGAGAGTACGAAGCACTTTGGTGTTGATTGTTTCAATCACAACCAAGACACCCTTTTATCTAAGGGGTATGATCTTCCTTTTATAACATAAGGAGATCATTACAAACTTGATAAGTCTTTAGTCATCCACTAGCTTTTACATGTGTCAAGTCAATAAGATACAACTTGTATCTTGAGTGTTCAACTTGATGACTTGATAAAATATCTAGATATTATATTTGTATAAACATGACTCATACAAAATAATATCTTCTTCGTTCTTATCTTTGTAGCAGCAGAGTGACTCATTGATTCAGCAGCACCTTCGTTTGAACTAGCAGCAGGTTGTTACACTAGCAGCAGTTTCATTTTGTACTAGCAGTACCTTGTTGTACTAGCAGTACCTTTGTGTTGAACTAGCAGTACCTTAAGAGTTTGCACTGGCAGTACCTTGCTTGTGAATCAGTAGTACCTTGTTGGTCTAGCAGTACCTTGCTCTTGGACCAGCAGTACCTTGTATTTTGCTTATCATTCAGTATTCTATATGTTTCATTCTTCTTGTTTTTTATCATCAAATCTATGGAATATTTAATTCCTTACAATCTTCCCCTATTTGATGATTACAAAACAAACACTTTCTTGTACGAATTTCCCTAGACGAAGTAGAGAAATTGAGATAACTAAATCTCACCATGTATGAAAACTATACTGACTTCCCCTTAATCTATGCTATCCACCACGTCTCTTCCCCTTTTTGTTATCAACAAATAGGAAATTTACAAATATGATCTTTACACTTACAAACTAATATTACAAATCCAATCTATCCTTCTAATATCTCAAATTACCCTCCATTAAGCTTTCCGCACTAAAAATGAACTTGAGACATCAAAATTTTAAACCATCAGTAGCAATACTAATCAACAATAATGAGAATCAATAACTTTCCCTTGTGATGATGCATAAGTATAAATGGTTAAACACTTGAACATTTAAGCTTCCCCTGAAACCCATATGATAACCATTTGAATCTTCCATTCTGTAGGCTTTTATGACTTCTTCACCAAATAAATAAAAATCAAGTCTTTTAAACTTTTAAGAACCAACTCTCTTCTGTGTGTGATTCTTCCCCTATGTGTGTGTAGCAGCAGAAACTTTCATATGAACGCCATCAAACCTTAATGAGCAAACCAGATCGTCCTTTTCCCTTTTTTTTTTCTTTTTTTTTTTTAAGTGTTTGGACGACGCTTTTTAGGCTTTAGTGACACTTTTTAGAGTCACTAACCTGTTTTATGCTCCATGATCAACAAATTATTAATATTGATCAATATAAGGGTTATCAAATAAACCATATTTGACTTTCATATAGAAACACGAAAAATTCGAACTTTAGAAACACCTCTGCAGCAGTTTTCAAAAATTTATACCTGACAATCTAGAGCTCAAATTGAAGATCCCTTCGGTGAGAATATACCTTGGTATATGTAGAATCTCCATATAAAATTTCAGCCCAATCCAACGGTTAACGAAGGAGTTATCGCCCTTTGAAAACAGCCCTGCAGTGAGTTACGAAAATACGAACCAGTTTCAAATTTTTCTTGTTTTTCTGCATTCTTTGACAAATCAAACCTTATTACATCCTAGACTCAGAGCCCCCCCCGCTCTGATACCAACTGAGGAAACTCGTTTTAGATGTTACTAAAATAAGTTACGTGATCGTTTATGGGCTCCGGGCTGTTAAGCCTTTGATCTAGGATTTTAACTATGACGAGCATGATGATAATATTGACGAAATATTCTATGAAAGAAACAATACTATCACAACAAGGTTTTGCCAAACTTTCTTTTTGTTATTTAAAACTCATCCCCAATACTACTTGATCATTAATAATACGGTTATACTCTAACAGGGATCAATGATCCTTGAGGCTTAACAAACCTAAACAACATTAGACCCCATGTCTAACGTTCCCACACACACTCTTTAAGTGCTCTTACATTTTAACACAACTTTGTGTTGTTTTAATTTGAGAGTACGAAGCACTTTGGTGTTGATTGTTTCAATCACAACCAAGACACCCTTTTATCTAAGGGGTATGATCTTCCTTTTATAACATAAGGAGATCATTACAAACTTGATAAGTCTTTAGTCATCCACTAGCTTTTACATGTGTCAAGTCAATAAGATACAACTTGTATCTTGAGTGTTCAACTTGATGACTTGATAAAATATCTAGATATTATATTTGTATAAACATGACTCATACAAAATAATATCTTCTTCGTTCTTATCTTTGTAGCAGCAGAGTGACTCATTGATTCAGCAGCACCTTCGTTTGAACTAGCAGCAGGTTGTTACACTAGCAGCAGTTTCATTTTGTACTAGCAGTACCTTTGTGTTGTACTAGCAGTACCTTTGTGTTGAACTAGCAGTACCTTAAGAGTTTGCACTGGCAGTACCTTGCTTGTGAATCAGCAGTACCTTGTTGGTCTAGCAGTACCTTGCTCTTGGACCAGCAGTACCTTGTATTTTGCTTATCATTCAGTATTCTATATGTTTCATTCTTCTTGTTTTTTATCATCAAATCTATGGAATATTTAATTCCTTACAGCACCTAAGCCAAAGAAGAAGGTGATGGGTTCAGTGAGTGATGACATTAACTCACTGAACCCCAAGACTCCTCAACAACTGAAGACTGAAGAATAGGCGGAACATGGCGGGAAACGTTTGAATGGATAAGAATAAGTCCTTATCAACCTGAAGTCAAACTTTCCCTGAAAGGCAAAAAGTCAGGACAGTGTCATCACTGCTCCTCAGAAAGCAGTATTGTCTTATACTCAAAATAGCCTATTGTAACAGAGACAAAATACACAAGTATTTTGTCCTAACTAGCTTAGGTCATCTTTTGTTTTTATCATAACAGTTGAATTTTACTTGTGTATAAATAGGATCATAAAGTGGAGTAAAAGAAGATAAGTTTGTGCACTAAATGCTTAGACATTTACAAACAACTTTTACTCCTCCAAATAGCAACCTAGTCCCTGAGATAGCTCAGTAGGTTCAGTTAGTTGCTACTTAAACTTAGCTTAAGTTTAGTGAGGAGTCATACCATACTTGTCATTCAATACCAAGTGTTATTCCGCAATCACTTGGGTATAATTCTTTGTTAATTGCAAATAGAATTAAACGTTGAAAACTTGTGTCTTTTTACTTTACGTTTATCTTTTAACAAAGTTCTTAATACATTACTAGTCACGGAACACTGGTAGTTTAACTCATTAGTTACTACTATCAGTGTGAAAGGGGAACAACAGTTTTAGTGTATGAAATAGAAAACTCTACAATCCTCTCTCTTTTCCTCTCCTCTCTATCTTACGACAACACCACCACCACCATCAAGTCACCACATTTTTGTGTTTACGTTGATTAGAATGGGATCTTAGAGTATGAAAAATGGTTAAATGGAGAAATATATATAAAGGTGGGATAATTATTATTATTTATTATTATTATTATTTTTTAATTTCAACCGTTGGAATCAAATCACACTTTCACTCAAATACCAAATAAATGGCTTGAAGTTCGGTGCAAGGGAGAGGGCGGTGTGGTAACGCCTAAATGATGTCATGCCACCTCGAAATAGCGTGAGTTCAGCATCACGATACGCAACTCTCTTATATAGGTTTACCCCTAACTTTTTTATAATGGTGTTTTTGTTATGTGGGTTTTGGACGCATGAAATACATTGATAGATTAAACTAATTGTTTGGTGCGTGATTTTAAGAAAAAGTAATGGAATGATTTTAAAAAACTCATTCCATAGTATATAGGTGCCTTTTGACGATTTCATCTGACGAATCATTTCTCAGCAACACAATTTATATTTTTCTTTATTTTTTTTGTTTTTTTTCTTACAACTTTTTTAAGTCAAATAATAAATATCTTTAAATAAATATATATTAAATAATTATTAATTTTTTGTCTTCTATTTTTTCCCAAATCAATTTTAAATCCAAATTCAATTCTAAACCCACTTAGGTGCAGTTTGGTATGAGATTTTTAAGAGGTCTGGATTGATTGATATATAAAATCAATTGTTTGATGCACTACTATCACACTAGGTTTCAAGCTAAAAATCAGACCATTTAGTACCATTCTTTTATTTTATACTAGTAATTTGTTTCGACCACATATTTTCACTATTTTCTAATGTTTCTAAATTTATTTTATAAATCAAGTTATTTTAGTTTTGTTTACTTATAAAATAATAATTAAATTTTGTCTATCTAATTTCTTTTTTAAACCATTCCCAAATCCACGTTAATGAGGTATACAATAATTAAACTAGAGGGGGCCCTAAGAAAGGAGTAACCCCACCTAACACTAACCTATCCACGTTGCATAGCTTTTATAAGTGTGTGCGCCTCTGTTGAATTTTATACACACAGTACACAACCGTCTAGCTGGTCATAGTACGTATACACACATGTGAAAAAAATGGACTCGGCATTGTATCCTCATTAATGCAATATATATAAATAAACATAAAAGGAAAGATAAATACTACCTACTATACTTGTCCTCTGGAATATCAATTACGATTTGCACAAACAGTCAGTCATATATCTGAATATTCCCTTATTTATTTTGGTAATTATCCTAACTCAGAATTATTTATTGATAAAAAAATAAAAGAATTTGTTTGGGTTTAGTGACGATTTGAATTGTGTTTGGTTTTACAGAAATGGATTACTTGAGTGATGAAAGGAAGAAAAGTGAGTTTGATGTTGAAGCTATGAAAGTTGCTTGGGCTGGTTCACGTCAGGAGTTTCAATTATCTGATCGTATGGCTAAGCTTGTTGCTAATGATCCTGTATGATTCCTTTTTTTTTTTTTTTTTCTTTCTTAAGTTTATCATATTTTGTTGATGAAATTAATTAAGGGTTATTTTGTGTCTGTTTGTTTGTGTAAATGATCCAAATACCTGCTAAGTTTAGAGGGTGTTTGGGTTATTTTTTTCTTCTTATAAGTAGATGCACAAAAGCGTTTCAGGATATGGTGATTGGAATTATTTTCGTTGTATAACAAATGTAACTACACATGAAAAAAGAATAATTGGTTATATATGAGGGTAAAAAGGTAGTTCTAACTTCACATCAAACAAGCAATTTAAAATTAGTAAGTCTTTTTAATCACTGCTTATATTACCCCATGTAAGCAAATAAGCATAAGTAGTTTGTTTTATCAAAACTGCTATCTGCTTATAAAATAAGCAAATAAGCAGATAACAAAAAGAAATAAGCAATCGCAAACACCCTCAACAGCAGCTGATAATTATGGCCACTTTATTCTTTGTATATAATTGGATTAACTTGAATTTGGTCTCACTTCATTACCCATGATCTTGTATTCAACTGGCAATTAACCTTTTGCAGGTCTTTGAAAAGTTTAAGCGGCCTATGCTTGGTAGGAAAGAGTTGCTCAAAAATACCCTTAGAAAATCAGCATATGCATGGAAACTGATCATTGATCTTCGTCTATCTGGTAATCTTCTAATTTAAAACTGCAAAACTGTATAGATTTCTAGACTTGATTTTTGGGTTGTTGCTTTTCATCATTTTCACTCCGCTATGCGTTTTTTGTTGTTAAATTCTCAGAAGAAGAGGCCAAATGGTTGCGACTTTATATAGATGAACCTGCTTACACCGATCTTCATTGGGTAATTTCTACATCTTTTCTGACACTATATTGTTCTAGTTAAATGGCTGCTTACAAATTTTTGGTTAGCCGTGTGGTGGACACGTACACTGCTTTTAACATGCTCTTGTTCTTTTGATTTCTTAGGGAATGTTCATCCCGGCTATTGAAGGACAAGGTACAGAGGAACAAAAGAAAAAATGGTTGCCATTGGCAAAAAAAATGCAGATTATTGGCTGTTATGCGCAAACAGAACTTGGTCATGGCTCGAATGTGCAAGGCCTTGAAACGACTGCTACATTTGATCCCCTAACGGATGAGTTTATCATGCACAGTCCTACTTTAACTTCAAGCAAAGTGAGTAACATGAAGCACATTTACAAATTACAATTGAAAAAAGTAACTTTTGAATTGGTCCTTGTTTTTGTTTTTCTGCTCTTTGGTAATTTCCAAATGGCAAAATTCCTATCATTCCTCAAAAAATGTTGCACGTTCAATTCCGCATTAACAAAATATGTCTGGGTAATTTTGAGCACGTGGCCTAGGCTTTAATTTTTGGCCCAAAAGGTCATTTTTTTTCCTTAACCTTTAATAAATACAGTTTAAGGTTATTGTTTTAGAGCTAGAAAGTGTTCATGTAACCATTCAGCCTTTAGCATACTTATAAGAGATTACATATTTTAGCTTAACCCAAATTTAACCTAATTTATGTCGTCGTTAGCTACTGTATTTTTATTAGCTTGCCGTTGAAGGTGTCAAGTTTTGTGTTTTGTGTTTTTTTTTTTTTTTTTTTTTTTTTTTTTTTTTTGAAAAGCTGTCAAGTTTTGTGTTTAACAGGTCAAAACAGGTAAGTTTGTGGTGTGAGTCAGATCGGTTTGACTGATAAACTTTTTCTACAGTTTTATGGAACATTTAGGCATAATCAGTGTCTTAATACAAAGCTTTATATAGCTGATTTTTGGATCAAATGATTTCGTTGTTCTATGCACTGAAACTTTGGGCGACTTTCCATCCATTTGATCCGTTTCCTTATAAGAAAATTTTTATAGTACGTTTTGACCTATTATAGTACATTTATAAGTAAACTGAGTCATGTTGACCATCTCTATTAGGTCTGATACTTATTTTAATTTACTTCGTTTAACTCTGTGTTCTCTTTTATGTTTGTGTTTCTTGATATCTAATAGTGGTGGCCTGGTGGATTGGGTAAATTGTCAACACATGCTGTCGTTTATGCTCGCCTCATAGTAGGTGGTCAATTCCATGGAGTTCATGGTTAGTACATAATATCATTTATTTATCTAATGTCTTTGCATGAATCTTAAGTTAAGCATATTATTTCCTGGAAGGCTTTATTGTCCAACTAAGGAGCTTGGAGGACCATTCACCTCTTCCTGGCATTACTGTTGGTGATATTGGGCTGAAGTTTGGAAATGGGGCGTATAACACTATGGATAATGGTGTTTTAAGATTTGATCATGTGCGTATACCAAGAAACCAAATGTTGATGAGGTACCATACTACCATATGAGCATAGGCATTCATCTCGTTTATCTTCTAGTGAGTTTTAGTTGGTTCAAGTTTGGTCATGGCTGTTGACACTTGAGGTCATAATAATCAGTTTTTAGTATCTGGATAAACAGAACTTGCTTCATGTTATCTAATTTTTAAGTGGTCAAATGATGTGTTTCATAACTTAGCACATTTAAAACCCAATGTGATTGACTTCTATTTCCATTTCACGATCCAGCCCTACTTATTTTAAAATAATGTCATTTTTATTGAATGCTAATGTCTACAAAATTTTTTTTCCTACCGCACATCTATTCACAGCTTCGTATCTAATTTTATTATCCATCAACATCACATAATCACTTGACTCGCATCCAATTACCCTTATCTGTTGGGCACCTATATGACGTTATTCTTCAATCAACTCAGGGTTTCTCAGGTTACAAAGGAAGGAAAAATTATGCAATCAGATGTCCCTCGACAACTAATTTACGGGACTATGGTATATGTTAGGCAAACAATTGTTGCTGATGCTTCAAAAGCGTTATCTCGTGCAGTTTGTATTGCTACAAGATATAGTGCTGTTCGTAGACAGTTTGGCTCACGTGATGGTGGACCTGAGACCCAGGTCATTTACAAAACAGATGTTATTGTTGTCATCTTTATATGCAGATTTCTTTTTGAACTTACTAAGAACTTATTAGTTGTTTTTATCCAGGTGATTGATTATAAAACTCAGCAAAGTAGACTCTTCCCTTTGCTGGCTTCTGCGTATGCCTTCAGATTTGTTAGTGAATGGTTGAAATCATTGTACACGGATGTGAAACAACGACTAGAAGCGAATGAGTTCTCAACTTTGCCTGAAGCTCATGCATGTACAGCAGGACTGAAATCGTTGACAACTACCGCAACAGCTGTGAGCATTTAATTGTTTATATGCTTACATACATATATAGAAACACATATATATTATGCATTCGGTCAGTAATACTATCTGATGTGCTTAATATTATATTATATGTGCTTTATTATGTTGATACTTTCTATCATTTTCTCATTCAGCACTCTAGAAAAAAAAAAAAATCAAAATTTTATCTATGAATGTTCATTCATTTAATAGTTATTATGAATACAGGGTTAGAATGGTAATTCTCTGTCACAGTGTTTTCATTCAGCACAATATATTGAAATTACTGTTGTACATGCTATATCAGGATGGAATTGAAGAATGTCGTAAACTATGTGGCGGTCATGGTTACCTTGTCAGTAGTGGGCTTCCGGAACTATTTGCAGTGTACATTCCTGCTTGTACATATGAAGGAGACAATGTTGTCCTTATGTTACAGGTATGTTATGTGCTTTGGTCCTGTGATGTTAGTGTTGGTCAATAAATAATTATATAACAAGATAATTTTTGGTTATATACTAATACAATATAAGAGTTCATTAAAATTTTTGTTAGAAAAATAACTCCAGAAACAGCTGTATCTTATGTTACTCTAATTATAAGTATAGTGTCGGTAACTTAAATAATACACAGACACGTTACATCCACGCAGATACCTCATCCATTCCCATTTTTAAATTAATATTTCTTCTTGCAAAATAGAGAGAAAAAAAAAGTTATTTGGATAATTTTAATTTTAATTTTTTTTTTTAAATAATTATATTTTTAGGGAGGTGTTACGCACACCACAATAAATGATGTGCACACCACAATGGAAAATGATAGATGATTTTGAGAATCACTGTAAACACAAACAATACCAGGCTCAGTTTTTATAATTTTTCGATGAGCAGTCCACATTTGTTTACTCGATCCTAATCAGGTTTTATGCATTTATGCTTTAGGCTTGACTTCCAGTTTCATGTAGTTTTCTTACCTTATAGAGTTTGAACTGGCAGACCGATTTGGTATTAAACAACTGCTATATGCTACTACTAGAGGTTGAATTGTTTGACCCATTTATTGATGACTGGGTCATCTTTATTTTTTTAATCTCAAATTAAGTTTCATGTAGTTTTCTTACCTGATAGAGTTTGAACTGGCAGACCGATTTGGTATTAAACAACTGCTATATGCTACTACTAGAGGTTGAATTTTTTGACCCATTTATTGATGACTGGGTCATCTTTTGTCGTCTAAACTTTTTTCAACTAAAGAAGAAAGTGGTCATACTTGTAGAAAAATGTCCCAAGTGTTTTTTATCGGTTAAGTTTTATTATTCGAAAATTTAGATTATCGTTGCAATTTATTTGGTTATGTAATAATTTCTTATTTGTTACTTAGTTTTAATGAAGGACAAAAAAGGGTTGCATATTATTAACTCTACCTGCCATGTTTTGACGCATTCCCAAAACCGCTTGCCGCATCCATACTGCCATGTCTAGCTATTAACTTTATGTTTTTGTTTGAAACATTCTAGGTTGCAAGGTTTCTTGTTAAGACGGTCTCTGAGCTGGGACACAAAAAGCCAGTAGGGACAACAGCTTATATGGGACAAGTGGCATCTCTGATGCAGAAAAATTCTGCTGTTCAAACTGGTAAACTCATCTTTATGATCAAGACTCAGACGTGTTTTTTATATTAACTAATCAATAAATGCCTTTATTAATTACAATGGAATGCAGCTGAAGGGTGGCTAAACCCGGGTGCAGTAGTGGAAGCTTTTGAGTCTAGGGCTGTTAGAATGGCTGTGCGATGTGCTCAAGAGTTGGCCAAATTTGGAAATCCAGAAGAAGGTATTTGTATTTTAAGCAAATGATGTTTTTGTAAGAACAAATATCATAGAAAAAAATAAACGTTTAACCATGTTCAATGTAATTCATGTCAATTTGCTGCAGGTTTTGCAGAATTAGCAGCTGACTTGGTTGAGGTTGCAGTTTCTCACTGCCAATTGATTGTTGTGACCAAGTAGGTTCTACGAACTATATTGATAGTGGAGGTGGCAAAATGAGTGGTCTGGGCGGGTTGGGTATTGGATCCAAACTGGTAACTTTTGGGTACAGGTTGGGATAACTTTTGGGTACGGGTTGGGATGAAGAAAATACTTTTTTGTCCAAAAAATTCTTACTTGGTTAATGATAATTAGTGTCTAATATGACTACATAAAGAATAGTATTTCAAATATATACTAATCTTATGAATCAATTAAGAGCTTTCATGCAATAGAAACACTTTGGGTTACTTTTAACACATCCGACATGTTCGACCCATTTTAATCGTTTTGTTTTCAAGTATTGTTATATACCAGGTACCGAATTGGTGGTACCGTATTTTTCCCAAGCATAAAATTGTGTACCGGTACCGTACCTAACGGGATTCCGGTACCGGTACTGGTTCCGGTACTCGTTACCGGGAAAACGGTACATATTTGGTTTTTCCTGTTTTTTAAAACCAAACCAAAACAAACCAAAAGACGAAGATATATATTGTTATTTATGTTTCGTCTTAGACAACAAGATTAACTAGCAATAAAAGCATAACTCATTAAATAAATATTGTGGGTGAACAATGTCAGAGTACATATTCACGTTTGTATTAAACAAATGTACATCATTAACAATCGACAACTCATTATCAATAAATCATTAATATTACTGAAATATGGTTTGGGATTTCCCGTTTTATCCTGTACCATTTTTGAAGGTACCGATTTTTATCCACCCCTCGTAGTCCCGGTACGGTACCGTGTAATGGGAATCGGTACTGGTTCGGTATCGGTACCGGTACGGTACTGGGATTCGGGTTGAAATACTCATCCCCCTAGAAGCCGAACTTTATATTTTTATTTTACCCATTAGAGATGAAACATAACCCAAATTAACCCATTTGTATATGAATGGATCAAAATTGCCACCTCAGATAATATTTGATTTACAAATTCATCCCAATGATTGAAGTAGTCTTGCATTCATTTTTTTAAGGCAAAAAATATTTGTATTTGCAGGTTTTTCGAGAAACTGCAACAAGACATACCTGGAAAGGGAGTGAAAGAATCATTAGAGGTTCTGTGTTATGTGTATGCATTGTTTCTTCTTCACAAACATCAAGGTGACTTCTTGGCCACCGGGTATCTTACGCCCAAGCAGGCATCACTAGCTAATGCTCAACTCAGAACTTTGTACTCTAAGGTTAGTCATTAATAATGTACTCTCTTCCTTGGTACTCGCAATGTTGAATCATTTTCTTGCTCTTTCTCTTAAGAAATCTAGAGTACATATCCCTGACGAGGAATTAAAATTTACACATTTACCGGGTATTTTCATTACACATTGGTTAGTTCATTATTATTTTCTCATTGGTTATTTATAGACTCGGTAAATAGTCAAACCCCTTACATATGTTGAGTTAAGTATCACATTTTCCAGGTAATAAATAGTACTTAATTAAATGGATGAGGTAAGGATGATGTTATTCCCTGTTCGGGTTACCCGGGAGGGTGAGTTTTTTGACTCAGATTTACACGGCCTATTCAGGGTATCCCCGTGACCGTATCACCCTGGCGGCACCCAAATGTGTAGCTAGTGAGGTGTGAATCCCTAGACCTCTTCTGAGCGCGTTAGGTGTCTTACCACTAAGCAACTTAGTGGTGGTTATAAATGGTACTGAGGAACAAAATTATGGTAAATTGGAATCGACCCAGAATGTCTAAAATTTTCCCGGTTGGTTATAATTTAGATCGTCATTGTAATAATATAGTTTCTCAAGCATATATAAACCATTATTTGTCTCAGAAATTTAAGAAAAAAAGATAAGTGTTTGGCTTACTTGACCCATTTTCACGTTAACCAACCGGGCCTTTTGCTACCTTTATGCCTGACTATCTGAGATTTACCAAATTATCTTTCTAATGAATGATGCAACATATTCCTTTTTGTGATGTTTCTAGAAATTGCAACATTCTCTTACATTATTGACTTGTTTAATCACCTACAATGCATTTCTATGATTGACTTGTGACTTTTGTGGATCTTTAAGATCACTTGTACTGTCTTTATTAGAGGGTGTTTAAGGTGTTTAACAAAACATATGCTAAGTTAAGTATTGCTTTTTTCTTAGGTCCGTCCAAATGCAATAGCGTTGGTTGATTCATTTAGCTACACTGATCACTACCTTGGTTCCATTCTTGGCCGTTATGATGGGAATGTGTATCCAAAACTCTACGAGGCTGCATGGGAAGATCCTCTTAACGACTCAGATATTATTGACGGCTTCCATCAATATGTTCAACCAATGCTTAAGCAAAAGCTACACTCTGCTAAGTTATAGAACGCCCATGGCTGTATTAAGTGACACATTACTTGGGGTTCCTTGAGCTATTACTATAAGTCTTCAACTATATGTTCGTTTTAGGGGTCATATTAAAAATTTGGTATGAAGTTGGAAAAGTATGTTGAGCCTTTACAGTCTTATATTTGTGTTTGCTTTTGACATTACATAATCTGCAAATGTAAAATGTGGCATCATTTGGTGCTTAAATAAATCATGTGATTAACAAGTTGTAACAGTCACGTTGTGGCTTGTAAGTTTCATGTCAGGATTCGCCTGAATCAAAAGTCTGCAGGTATTATTGACAAGAAATATAATAAGTAGATAAGTCATATCGATGTCATTAACTATACTTGTTTGGCAAGTTTTTTTGGAATGCTTATCTTAGAATTTGTTGACACATGTTTGATATCTGCATCTTATTGGATGATTAAATGATTTTTCATAATTCATATGGTTAAAAGGTTAACAAAATTTTAACTATGCCCTAAATAAGCTTTGAATTTCCTAGTTAATGCATTTGGGTCCCTTTTGTCTAATGTTGTTTTCAAAGACTCGGCCATTAGTAGAGGTTGGATCTCTTTTCTTTTGATTTGTGGGTATTCACTGGCATTTTACATTTCTGTTCATGCATTTGTTTGGTTAAGATGATGTAGTTTAGGCTAGCGTATGTGTCGGTTACTTTTTCATTTGATCTCCTTATGATTAATACAAAAAAGTTCACGAAAACATATTCGACATGGTACTCATTTTAAATAACTCCCATAGGCTTAGAAGTAGATTTTATATATTACTAGTTCAATGACCCATGAATTCACGGGATTAATGTTGCAAAAATCGTAAATCGGTAGTCGGGCGGTCGACCACCCTGCAGCGATTAATCGGTCAAGGCGGGATTAATCGGTGATTAATCGGATTGACATTTCCTGCAAGTTTTGGGTATTTCTGGAGAGCAAACTAAAGATCTTAACTGATTCCAAGCTTATTATATTTCCAAACCTCAATAAAAGGCTCCAATTCTGATTATGATACCCATTGTGCGTTATAAGTGAAATAAACGATCCCCAAATTAAGTAGAATGCGTAAATTATTAATTTTTTAAAAGTTGACCGATTAGTCCGATTTTTGACCGATTCGGCCAATTTTTGACCGATTAGTGGCCGATTTTTGCTAGGCCGATTTTTTCCACCGATTTTCAAAAATCAACAAGGTATAAGGTCGATTACCGATTAATCGGCCGCCCAGGCAGCCTATTTTTGCAATATTGAGATAAATGATCGATTGTTGAGAATATGTGAGCTGATAATATGTTAGATCAGATTGATACAATAATTTAAGTATTAGATATTGAATAGATGTATGAAACGAACACGCATTAAATGGTAAACAACTAAGTTGATCGGGAATAACTGAAAATGAACGGTTAGTGGACATAATGAGTAAATGAGGTGAGATCCTTGCAAAACATGTATCCTTTAAAGAACAAAGAAGCTCATCTCAACCATTCATCCACCTTTCATCTAATGGCTGAGATGAAGCCAAAAATAATAAAGGGATGGCAAAATTGACATTTTAGCTCATTTAATATAAAAACCCACTTTCCACCTTTTTTTTAAAAACAACATATCTTGCAAACGGTAAATCTTCAAGCTACGAAAAATACACCATCGCGACGAGAATTAAATCATCTTTCTATAGATATGCACTTTTATATACTTTCGACGAACTTTTTTTCAAAATTTCCGTCCAGAAAAATCTCACGGGATTCATAAAAAAATCCCACGAGATTCGTAAAAAGACGAAATTTTTTTTCAAAATTTCCATCCAGAAAAATCCCACGGGATTCGTAAAAAGACGAATTTTTTTTTTCAAAATTTACGTCCAGAAAAATCCCACGGGATTCGTAAAAAAATCACTTGTGATTTGTTATTTTTAAAAAATCACAAGTGATTTGTAAAAATGAGTAAATCACTGTTTTATACTTTTATGTCACAGCTTTTTAAGGGTAGATGTTTTTTATATAATTGTTGAAATGAGCTCTTGGAATCTCTTTATTAAAAAGTTGTATGTTGTTATACAGAATCTCATTTGATTCTCTCTGATCCCTTAGGATTCATATAGAATCCCATTGGATTATGTATGAATCATATGGGCAATGTTTATGAATTACAGGTGATTCAACAAAGAATCTCATGGGATTATGTATGGAATCACATCGGATTTTGAATGATTTATCTTGTCGATAAATCACAAAGGATTCTGTATGAAATCCCATGAGATTCAGTATGAATCTCAAGGGATTCATTGTGAATCCCATGAGATTCATTGTGAATCCCATGGGATTCAGTAACTAAAATCTCATAAAATCCATGTCACATTCAGCTTTACACTCTTTATTAGTTTCGAGATTCCTTTACAGTAATCACATGTGATTTGTACAAAATCCTATGTGATTCTTTGGTTGATCACATGTGATTCTCCCATGGGATTTTGTATGAAATCACAAGGGGTTCATTGTGAATCCCATGAGATTCTGTATGAAATTACAAGGGATTCATTGTGAATCCCATGAGATTCTTTGGTGCATCACATAGGATTTTTTTAGTATTTTAGTATATGATAACTTGTCTCCAAAAAAATATACACAACATTAAAAAAAACTAAACAAATATTACTACCTAATAAAAAAAGTTGAGTTATAAAAGCAAAAATCCCCTACAATCAATACCTCATTTCTCCTTCTCACATCTTCCATATTCAAAATAACTATTTTGTGCTTTATTATCGTATAAAACACCTGGCAACTCCTTGTGTGTGAAACATTCCAAAATATGACTCAAATATATTTAAACAATGGAAACAGTGTATTTACAAGACTTGGTTATTGGTTGGATTGTATCTTCATATTACTCTCCGTCTGATCTTTCTTCCATCGCTGCAACTTATTTCCGGCAAATCATTAATCATCTCTTCTTTCTTTCTTACCTTTTTACTTCTAACTTATTTCCGGCAACTTCACATTTCAGCGCCAAAATATCTCGTTTAACCACCGGAAACTTCACAGCTACCGACGTTAAGAGTTGATTATAAGCCACAAACACGCTTATAGTCATCGTGAATCCACAGATCCACAGATCTGTAACTGTAATGTAATCCACACACACATATACAATCATCGAAAAAAAGAACTCGTCGAAAAAATAGATCGGTGGTTTATGGTGGTTTTTGTGTGTGTTTGGTAAGAAAGAGAGTGTGTAACTGGTGAGTATATGTGAATGTGTGAGTGAGTGTAGGAATATAAGAATGATAGAGTGAGAAATTACAAAAACGCCCCTCTGTGTTTTATTATTTATATTAATGATCAAATCTAGCCATTGGATCAAAGTTAAATCAATGGTCAAGTTTGGTTGATTTGTTTTTAAAAAAATCTTGTTTCGTATTGAACTTTTCTCATGAGTAAATAATATGTTTTGTCCAAGTTGTATAATAATGCGAATATAAGGTAGTATATGACCAAAAGAGCTTGTGTCTCAATGGTAATTAATATTGTGTAAAAACTTTCTAACCAAATGATTGCAAGTTCAAGTTTAGCTTATAAAATATGAGATAAATTTGTTGTATTAATATTGTGATATAGTTAAAATTGCTGTTAAAAAAATAATAAAAAAATAAATAAAAGGTAGCATAAGTATATAGGAAAGATATTGATTTAGCATTTATGATGAATCGATTGATGTTATAAACTTATAATAGTAACTTTTTAAAAAGTTTACATTTGAGCCATGTCAACAACTCATAAACATTTTAGTTGTATAAGCATATCCTTACCACACATAAACTTACTAGGGGTGTTATCGGGTCGGGTTATCGGGTTATCGGGTTAGTCGGGTCGGGTTGAGTCGGGTTTGGATTTTTTAAAAACTCACCCGACACCCGACCCGATAAGGAATCGGGTTATCGGGTTCGGGTGGTAATCGGGTCGGGTTATGTCGGGTCGGGTGATTCGGGTTATCGGGTGACCCGATAGTAAATGTCATAAACATAGCTTTGTTGATGCTGTTACGAAACTTGGTGGCCCTGACAGTTAGTCTTCTGCTTTTTCTCTTGAATTTTTTATCATATTTAAGTTGTTTTTTTTATCATATGTAACTTACAACAGTCTGAAGTTTTTTTGAGTCATTACAACATAGCATTAAACAAGTTTCAGTCATAAAGTTTTATTGTTCTATAAGACACACATGTACTCATAATCAGTTTACTTCTCTAGATGATTAATGCACATACCTCTCTATGGTAGGTTTAATAGCAAATTAAGAGAACCACTATGAAATCTTGGGCTGCAATTTATTTTAGTCTAAGAAAGTAAGAAAACTTTTTGCTGCAATTAATTTAGGCATAGCTCTTCCCACAGCATTACATGAAGACTTATTAGATAAGCCACTGTTCTTATTTAAACCTCACTACAGTGTTTAGTTGTAATTCAGTTTTAGCAGACCACTATAGCCCATGTCTAATTTCTCCCATAAAATTCAGCAAATTGCCCATTTACAAATTGTATTAGTAAAACATATGCACCATATAATAATACTACATGAAAATAATGTACAATAAATATGACAAATGTGTTTTATTCGTTTTTTTTAACAGAAGCAAACCAGTTTTTGTTGATGTTGAAAACAAAAAGCAATTCATTTGACATTCAAAAGTCAAACAAACCAGCTTAGTTTTGTAAGTCTGAAGTGTTTTTAAATGTTCACAGAAGTATAGACTTGGACAACAGGCAAAGAAGCAAAACAGACCAGCTTAGTTTTATTCGTTTTTTTTAACAGAAGCAAACCAGTGTTTTTAAATGTTCACAGAAGCTTAGTTTTGTAAAGCAATTCATTTGACATTCAAACTACATTTTTATCTTCATCAATTTCACTACAACTTTACAAGTTTCCTACCGTAATTTCCTAACATTATTCATACACATAGCCTATAACCCGATAACTAAAAAGGCAATAAAGGATTGTCGGGTCTTATCGGGTTGACCCGATAACCCGATAACATTTTTTATTTAACCCGAACCCGACCCGATAACACTATCGGGTTATCGGGTTCGGGTCAAATCAACCCGACTAGATTTTTTGACCCGATTAGACCCGACCCGATCCGACAGACACCCCTATCCTTACCACACATAAACTTACTAAAGTTTTATAAATATTTCATATAATTCAATGATTAAATTATGAAAAGGTTTAAGATACTAAGCATGAAATAATGTCCACTATGTTTAACAGAAATATGAACCTTTTCATATTTGTTATAAACATTTTTATAAACTAGCCTAGTGTATGCTATTAATGCCGATATTTGTAAGAATAAAATGGTTGAAATGACGAGTTGAAGAGATTTCTTTGTGTATTTTTTGACGCGAAATTGTTTGTGTTGCATAGATAAGAGTTCTTACAGTTTTTAGGTTTGTTAGTTGATATTAACTTATACCGTCTGCTAAATTTGCAAATTATGATGTAAATTAATTTTTGGCAAAATAAAGAACAAAATATAAGTAATGAACAATGATAATTTTTTGTTCAAAAAAAAAAAAAAAAAAAAAAAAAAAAAAAAAAAAAAAAAAAAAACAATGATAATTGGTTAAAAGAACGGCTCTTTTAACACCTTATGTATATAGAAACATATTTAATTAACTAAAATGTATATGAGATGCACATTATCATTTTACTATTGATATAATGCCGTATAATTTTGTTACATTGGTTTAATATTCTTATAATAGTTTATGTTGAATTATATAAAAGACTAGCATCATAAGTAATGTTCAAAATTTTAGTGATAGAAAATATAAAAGGTGGTTCTAGCTAATGAAGAATAGTGTATAGGTCATTAAAATGTTTTGATCACATATCAAGAATCTTATTAAAAGCGGAAGCATGTCATGCATAATTAAGTCATTAACACGATTTCAATTAAAATCTTCATGTACCATGTTATTAATCACAAGTAAAACAACAATTACTACATAATTATCAAAACATGAATTTCATAATTAAATCGTAATTATAAATAGGGCTGTAAACGAACCGGACGAACACGAACGGAGCCTTGTTCATGTTCGTTCATTTAATTTTAGCCAGACAAATAAACGGATACAAACGTTTAAACGGACGAATTTTCTTGTTCATGTTCGTTTATTAAGAAAATGAGTTGTTCATGTTCGTTTATTTTCGTTCATTAAGACACTAAACGAACGCAAAACGAACATAAACGATCGAACATAAATGAAAATAGACAAACAAACATAAACTTTATTGAATTATGCAAAATACATTGTTTTTTTTTTTTTTTTTTGGTAAAGGGGAGTAATCCTGCACCCTGGTAAGTAGATTAACCAAAAAAACGTTTAAGTACAATGGATATTGGTGAATCTCATATCTCAGCCCGTTACATAGGCGAAAAGCTTACATAACAAGATACTTCCTATTCTCTAAACAATAAAATAAACCACTACACATAAGACATAAACATCGATGACAACAAAATTACTTCTTTCGAAGACCTTGGAGCTTAATATCATACATGTCATAGAAAGCATCCAAATTCCCTGGAAGATCATCAATTTGTGCCGCATAGTCATCATAGTCATAATCATACTCTTGGTCATGCCCACCTCCAAATAAGTTCACAGACTCATCATAAATGTTCACAACCTCCTCATCACTATCAGAATCGACAATGTTACCCACCTTAGAAAATGGGTTCACTTGCTTAGCAGAAGAAGAAGCCTCAACCTGCACCTTCTCTTTCACAACATTCACAAGCGGTTCTTGTGAAACATTACTAGTCTTTAAAGACCCATCCTCCTTTTCTTCCATGCTTTTACCATAATCAAATTCAGCTCCACACTTGGTCACAGTATCAATAGGATTACCACAGTCATCAATGTCGACCATATTAAGGACTCCAAACGCATTAGAAGTAGCAACCTTTGTTCCACTCGTACTAGCCACATCAGTGGCCTTCTTCTTAGTAGTATCCACCTTCTTGGGTTCAGGAGGAGGCGCTTTAGGTTGATACCTAAACTTAGGACCCACAACAGGTTTAGTAAAACCACCTTTACCCGAAGTACTTTGAGCACCATTCTTACCCTTATTCTTATTAATAACTGTTTTAAAACCATCATTAACACTCGGTTTAGGCTGGGTAGGAGCTGGCACAAATTTAGGACAATCAAGCAATGTATGACCAAAAAGCTTACATGTATCACACCGAGGTGGTTTCCACTCGTATTCAACCCGAATCTTTTCAACAGAAGAACCCGTCCCATCAAGTAATGGAATCTCAACAGTAAGGCTCTCCCGAAGAACCTGATCCGCCTTGACTTCAATCAAACACCTAGCAAAACTACTTCGACCCCATGATTCCAAGCACATTTGACTAGTGTAGGAATCTAACATTTTTGGTGTACCAATTTTATAATTATACAATTAAAAGATATGATATACGAACATAAATAAATAAATGAACATAAACGAACACATAATCGGACGTTCACGAACATAAATGAACGGACGCGGCTTTTGTTCACGTTCGTTCATTTAACTAAAAGAACGTAAAATATTGTTCATGTTCGTTCATTTAATAAATAAACGAACATAAACGAACTTTTTACCGAACGGTTCATGAAATGTTCATTGAATGTTCAGTTCGTTTACAGCCCTAATTATAAACAACATAATTAAAAGATGAACTTACATCTCCATTTAATGGTGGTGAATTGGTTACCGGATCACTAACATAAAACTAATTATAACTATATAACATTTATCAGGATTCATTTAACCCGTTTGCTCCTCCAACCCGCTCTATCCATAACCCGCCTAATAAATTGGGTACCCACCCTATTCATGGTCACTCACAACTGCCTTTTGTTTTTGAGATCCGACAGGTGTTGCTCCGGTACCACTACCCGATTGCCATTCAAGTTCCTCCGAATCCGAACTTTCCCAGCTACAGTTGCCTGTGAGGGGATGAACAGGAGATGCAATAGTAACCCCAATTTTTTTATTTGTTTTGTGGTTGTTATTACGCCATTTGTTCAACACAAGAAAGTTACATTCATAAGCACACACAAAAAATTTTATTGGTCATTACTAGAAAAAAATTATCGATCCACCACAAGATTCACATACAACGAGATCCAAAGATCCAGAAAAAACCGAAATAAGAGGTTGTGTGTATGAAATTAGGGTAGGTCTTTTTTTTGTTTATAAGAATGATGATGAAGTTGATTATAAGAGGTTGTGTGTATTTTTTCTAGGTTTTTTATATTTGAGTTGATCAAGAAGCAGGAAGAGGTGCCGCCGTAGGACCACTGCCATCACACCTCCACCTCCGTTGCATCCCAGTGCCGTGTTTTTAGTGAGTTCGATATCCTGTTTATTTTCTAAATTTCATATGCTGCAGTGATTTTATGATATTGATTATGTTATCTCCATGAAATATATGGGTTTTAGATCATTATTTGTTGTTCTTTTATTTTTTGGGTAAATAGGAGTAATCATGCACCCTGGTAAGTAGATTAACCAAAAAACGTTTAAGTACAAAGGATATGGGTGAATCTCATATCTCAGCCCGTTACATAGGCACTTACATAAACCAAAATCAACAAATAAAACATACTACCTATGACGACCCTTCAAGCGGATATCACGACCATACGCCTGAGACTCATAGCCATCATAAGACTCCAAATCATCCAGAAAGCCAGCACCCGGTAAAACATCTGGCATTAAAACCTCATCCTCATCCTCATCCGAGTCTTGTAGGCATGCTATAGATGATTTCCTATCACTTGTAGAAGCAACATATTGTTTTTCTTTTTTTATAGGAGAAATGATTGGCTACCGATGAAGAAAAAAAGGGTTTCCTTTTAGAATCGGAAGGTAAGCATCCTGTTAATTATTTTACTTTCTTATGCAATAGCATTGTTATATAAATAATTTATACACTAATTATATTAAAATTTACTCTTTTTAATGAAATAGGAGATATAGTAATATGGTTAGTCAATATGTATGAAAACTAATAACAAAATTGTGTTCAGTGTCATTTCAAGTGAAGGTGTGATGTGAAGTGATTTTGATGGTTTTAGAATTAAGCTTCACCAGTAGCTTAAATGAGCACACCAGTAGGTATACCTACTATTAGCAAGTGGATCTTTGGCATTGTGTTAAAAGTTCTTTGCTGATTATTGTGTATGATTATTTTCTTTTAGGTTGGATCGATTAGAAGTTATAAACGCGAGTAAACAACAATTGACCATGTTTGATACTCATCAAAAGAAGGTTACTGCTCCTAATCCAGCTTCTTCAGTTTGAATATGTGCTTTTGGTGAGTGTACTGACTTATGATACTCATCAAAAGTTTACACTTGCCGTGTGATACTTTGTATTAGCTTAATATGTTGTTCCTTGAAAGATGAAGAAAAAATGACCTTTAGTAAAATTATGGACCAAATTTTCTAAGTTACGTCGATCTATATCTAATTTTGTCGACTTTTGACAGGGGCACATTATGTTGCGACTCTACTGCACGAGAATCTAATAACCTAATAATTACAGATGTCACCTACAATATGTGGATATATGTTACCTGATAAAAGTTTCATTTAACAAATCTGCAAAATTGTGCTGTTAAACTGGAACTAAAAATGTCAATTTGCTTAATTATTGGTTTAGTGCAGTTTCTTAGTTAAACAAAAAAAGACTGACCGATTAAATTTGCAGGTTGTGTGCCTGTGTACTGCAATAAACTACAAGTTGTATGGCATAATGTGAACTTGGTCATTGCATTATGTATAGTAAAAACAAAATATAGTTGTACATCTAATGGCTATTTTTCATTTTTTTAACAGTGTTCTATGAAGCATGTGTTATCGATTCATGCAATGAATGGTGTCGGTGCCAGGTGTGTCAAAGCTCGCATCTAAAAGGGTTTCCAAAAGTCTGTTTGGTTCTAGAAGGTTTCTTGGAGGAGCATGTTTCAGAAGAAAATGCTGCAAGAAGACAATCCATTGACAAGCTCAGAACACTTTTGCAAGGAACCTCATGAGCAGGTATGACCAAATATTATGTAACTTTTATCATGCAAAAGTAGTTATTTTCATAGGTTGGCATCTAAGAGGGTATTTGGGATTGCTTAATTTAGTGTTTATCATCACTGTTATAAAAGCCATTATCAAATAAACAAGTTTTGGGTTTTCTGTCAAAAAGTTGTTTGTACCAGTTTAGTGCTTATAGTCAATTTAGTGAAAATATATTTATTTCTGACCGGCTAATTTGCTATTCATTATGTGTGATATTTCTTCCATGTAGGATGACATGTTAATAGAAAAAGATGAGATCTTTGAAACAGTGTAGTCAATTTTGAAATTCATATAAACATCACTACTGAACAGCGTGTCGAAGGTTATATTACTCGCTCAAGATATTTTACGATCAAAATAAACAAGTAAGAGTTTTCTAGAGCTAGATCAACGAGACCTACGATGAGACTGCGGATATTAATAAGGGTTACGCTTTTCTAATGGTAAGTTAGTAAATACAATATTCGTTTGGTTTTTATCTATTTGAGTTATGAGATATATACATTTTCGACTGTAGTAGTTATTGAGCTCAGTGATATTGCCTTCGTTGTACGGTTATTTTTTTTCCAAAACAGGTAATACAACCTCGGCCTTGAATCGAATTTTGGAGTTTCTGTATCTTATCTTTTAAATCGTAATCCAAATCAACCTATTATGTGTACTGGCAGAGTTCCAATCTTTACGATTACGCCAATTGAACGACGAGATGCACCTCCCTGTTTGGAAACGCTCCCGTGGGTTGAGGGCAGAGCTTATGCTTCTTTGTTTGAGTTTCGTTGGATGTGATTTAACTGATATGATGGTGAGACATAATCAAGTTAACTATGGTTGATTTTGTTTGAGTTTCATTGGATTTCTTTACTAACATGCTTTCCTTACTTGCCGTTACTGTGTTAGGATTAAAGATCACTTTACCCTTCTTTTTTTCCATTAAGGTTATTATTTGAGGAATAAGTATAAGTTGTTTTGGGATTATGGATGTTTATAGTTGGATTCTCTTGGTGATATAGGTTCTTTCCGCTGATCCTTTTTATTAAGGTTGTTGTTGCAGGATTAACCATAAGTTGTTTCGGGATTAGGGATCTTTGTAGTTGGATTCTTTTGGTGATATAGGTTATATGTGCTGATGCTTTTTTTTAGGGTTGTTGTTTCAGGATTAGCAGGATTAATCATAAGTTGTTTATGTTATCTACAACGATGCTTTTTTATTAACGTTGTTGTTTAAGGATTAGCAGAATTAATCATAAGTTCTTTCAGGATTAACGATTGTTATAGTTGGATCCTTTTGCTGATGTAGGTTATTTGTGTTCACGATATTTATTAAGGTTGTTGTTTCAGGATAAGCCATGGTTTGTTTTATTTGGGAATTATCTGTATTTCTATTTATTTTTTTTTTAATTTTCGTTAAGGTTGTTGCTTGAGGATTAACCATAAGTTGTTTTGGGATTGAGGATCTTTATAGTTGGATTCTTTTGGTGATGTAGGATTTTCGTTAAGGTTGTTGTTTCACTTACTGCACACACACTGAGATAATAGGTGGGGGGATACGTACATGTTGGGTGAGATAATGGGTGAGGTGATTTTCTTAATAAGCCTACTGTAGTGACAACTATAAGCTCGCAGATATTGTCGATTTGATGCCAGTTTTACCAACTTATTTGGGCTTATGAGGTTGGTTTATTGACACTATGAATTCCGGTTTCTAAGAGATTTCTTTTTGGGGAATTGCCATTTATATTTGCCTACGCTTTATGCATTTGCACTATATGTATAAGGTTGCAGCCATTGCGCGTGTATCCGTTTTTTCTGAATTGGTACCCTATCTGAGCCTACACTAGAAAACCTGATATCAAGAATGTAATGTATAATAACCTGAACCTGTGATGAGTTTGAACAGGACCTGTTAAAACTGAGATTGCCCATTTGGCAGGGCAACCTGTAAGGGTTGCAGCCATGGCGTGTATGGAAAACTAGAAGGGGGGTTGAATAGTTTTACCGTTTAAAATTAATTTGCTTTGTTACTTATTGTGATTTCAAAGTCAAGTAAACAATCAAGCACACAAACTAGAGATATTAGTAAATAAGTAAAGAGAGGAAAGATTAAACCACACAACACAGTTGTTTATAGTGGTTCGGCTACAAGGACTCTCTTCCTTGCCCTACTCCACTCCTCGAGCCTCTAACTCGAGAGTTTATCTTCACTAAGAAACTAGCTCCCTTCTAGGCGGAGAAAACCTTTACACGTCGCTTAATCTTTTTCCGGTACTAAGCTAAACACCGAGTTCTTTACAAGGGTACAACCACTCCCGTTTGGTTCTTTACAAGGGTACAACCACTCCCGTTCGGTTCTTTACAAGGGTACAACCACTCCCGTTCACTCTATGTGTTTTGAGGACTAAAACACTAACCAGACTCTACCGTATGAATGATACTAACTATGATGTGTGACTAATACAAGAACACACAGACTCTATGTTAGAAGGAAGATAACAGACTGTTACTCCTTATATGTTGAGATATTCTTTGCTACAAAAGGAAAGATCTATAAAATGTTAGTAAGCTAAGGGTTAGTGATATGCAAATGAATGAGTATGTATTTTAAACTGTATGAGTGATAAAAAGGCCAAATGATCAGCTTGCTATTTATAGGCAAAGCTGATCAAAAGGCGGCGGATCCGGCGGATCCCTAAATATGGATCCGTCCGTGTATCCAATTGGATCCGTCGTGTCAGGCCAACTAAGATATCTTCAAATCTTTCCAAATCTTGCCATATCTTTCCATATCTTCAAATGTCAACTCTTTGGCTTGAAGATCTAAACAAAATATCACAAAATCTTACCAAGATTGTGTACATGATGCATGCCATGATGTCATCCTAATATTTAACTAATACAGTTTCCATTTTAAGAAATAAACATGTAAACTTGTATATGTTTTTCCTAGTGAACTTTGTAATGTAAAATGTGTTTGTAAAATGCTTATCACTATAAACGTAAAAGACTTAATCTTATTTATGCTTTGCTTAAAGATAAACTTTGTAATTTTCATTAACAAAACTAAGCAAAGATCGTAAAATATAAATAACATTTTTAGGACGATATTTGTATTAACAATCTCCCCCTTTTTGTTGATGACAAAACATAAAGTGTATTTTTAAGTAGAGAGCTTAAATAAAGGATGAGTCTTTTAAAAATATAGATTAAGTTAGTTTGTGCAAGTTTTAAAATTTATTTTACGCTAAAATGTATGTACTGTGATGTTTCACAGTTGATGCAAACTTAATCCTATATCCCCCTTTTTGTCAAAACAAAAAGAAGATATGCGTAGCGGAATGAAATTTTGAGAACTTTAAAGCTCCCCCTTGATTTATACTCCTCCTAAATGGAGTAACAAGGATATGATGTATGAACCTACAAAATAAATTGTTAGAATATGCTATGCTCCTCTTTGATGTATACTCCCCATTGCTAGAGTACCAACGTATACATTTCAAGAGTATGATATGATGAATGCTCCTACAAAACAAATGGTTAGTATACTCATTGCTAGAGTACCAACGTATACGTTTCAAGGATGAGAAATGCTAAAAATGATGAGTTAGTATATGATATACTCCCCCTCGATCTATACTCCCCGTTGCTAGGGTACCAACATATATGAATCAAGGTTGAGAAAAGCTACAAAAGAAAAGTTAGTTACTTCAATCAAGAAGCAATATGCATATGCAATAGTCAACCAAGAAAGGTCAACCCATTTGACTTCTAGAAAGTCAAAATTAAGTGTCTGATCATATTTTTGTACCTAATGTACATTTGATCAATGCAATATGTGGAGTTAAAACAACCACACAATGATGTTAGTATTCTAAAATGAAATAATATGCTTAATGTTGATCACCCACAAGCATAAACACATAACAATCATCCATTGAAAATATGTGACAAAAGTCACAAAAATGATGTTACATTACAACAATAAAAATAAATCCTAAAAAGTCAAATACTACAACATCATCCTAAAAAGTTCCTATAAGAGGAAACTAACAAAGCTCCTATTGAGGAGGATGAGAGATTGCATTGAGACGCTCGAGAACATGGTTCAAGATGAACCTCATCTCATTTTGGAGCTCATGGACCAAAATGTTGGTCATTTGGGCCAAGTGAGCCGTTCTCTCACAATGTGAGCAATCATGACTCAAAAAACCGGGAGGAAGAGTAGTCTCAAGGTTTTGTGGTGGTGGTGGTGGTGGTTGTTGGTTGTTGTTGTTGTTGGTTTGATGATGGTGGAGTGGGGATGGAGTTCATCAAGATGGTTTGGAGATCCATTGCTTCATCAAGGCGAGATCCAACCATATTAGAAAGAGAGTAGAGGCGGGTGAGTTCCTCACTAATCTCTTCTTGGGTTTGTGGTAGATTGATCCACATTGCCTCATCAATGGCAACTAGTGTGGATGTGGGTGATAAAGGTTGTGTTTGAGGTTGAGGTGGTGGTACATCATGGTATAAAGGACCATGGATATCCGGGTAAACCGGATGAAAAAGCATGGGTTGTTAACCTTCAAAGGTCATGGGTGGAGGATTGGTTGACCTTGGTGGAAGGTCTTCCAAGTCATCAAGGTATGGGTGTGGTGATGAAGGTGGAGTCCTAAATAGCTCCATTGGTTGTAGTTTGGGTGATTTTGGGGGTGATGGTGATTTAACAGGCTGTGATGGAGCCGGTGGTGGAGTAGTGGCTATTGGAGTAATGGCTGGTGGCGGTGTATGGATAACAACATTGGGTGGTGTTGGAGTGGAAAGTGTGAGAAAATTCTCACTTGCAATGGGTGATGAGATATTTAGAGGAGATGATTCCTCTGATGATGAGTTTGCTAAGTTGATGAAACAACATGGTTTAACACTAATGCGGGCTGTTCGTTTTGGAGGTCTAGAGGTGGAAGAGTTGTTTGATTTAGTCATGGTGAAGTAAGGTTGCTAAGATGTACAGGAGAGAAAGTAGAGAAAATGGTGAGTGAGTGAGTTTAGTGATGATCCTAAGGTACTAATTTATAGGCAGAAGGTTTGTTGGTCTTTGTGTTTAGATTGGATGTAAATCCAATGGAGAATGTTGGTTTCTAATTATTTGGAACAAAAAATCAAGCTTGTCATGTCTCAAGGTCAATCCATTGAGATGAAGTTGAGTGATATGAAGTGGATTTACAGTAAATGCAAGAAGATAGTAGAAATTCTGATGATAAGATATTTCCACGGATTTGACGGATCCCTAAAAAGGGTTCTTTGCTTGTATTAGAATGGTAACTCACAAGAAAATTTTGAAAATTCAAATTTTGGTGGGAAATTGAGTTCCTAATGTTCTAAGATTTTCCTAAAGCTTTCTATAAGGAGTTTAATGATCAGTGAGCATAATCTAAACAAGCTACAACCTAAAATGTAAGTGTCGGGATGAGTCGGGAATTTTTGTAAAAATGACTATTGTACCCACGGATCCAATCGACAACAAAGGCGGAGCCAAATTTTGGGAGCCGCCAAATACGTGGGTCCTGGACTGGCGGAACCAAGAGATACACTAGGCGGATCCAATTTCTGGGATCCGCCGGATCCGCCGTCCGAATGTGCTAAAACTTAACAGAGAGCAATGCAAATTTCGCGTTTTCCGACCAAAACCCGAAATTTCTCCTATAACGTATGTAATAGCTAATATATAGTAAAAATATACTAAATATATATATTCTAACACACGTTTGCACCTAAATAAATCCGATCATAAACTTGGGAAATTGATAGCACTAAGTGCTATTGACCTGCAAATCTGAGTTAGTGCACATACACATCAAGTACTACCACAGTAAGTTAATAACCATACATGTTTAACACATAATTGTCAAATAATGTCTTGCCCCAAACACTCCTCTCATTTGAACTTCTTACTCAACTTCTTGTACCCCTTGTGAAGTTTCATTATCCAACGCCCCAAGTTCTTCATCATCCCCTTGGTTTGCTTGAACTCCGGTGATTCATTCGCAATTGGTGGAAGTTGATGCAAATATTCCGGTGGAGGGATCCTAGAGTTTGGCATGTCATCATCATCACTCATTGATGATGATGATGATGATGATGATGATGTTTGAGCACGAGGACGTTTACCTTTGTCAACCGCTACCCGAAAATCGCTTAAGGGAACAAAGGTGTGTTGAATTTCATTATAATCGGGAACAAAACCTAAGGCATTTCTAGGAATGGGTGCAAAAACTCTATAGAGACGATTCAAGAGCATTCCATAAGGCATTGCCATGTTACCTTGAACCGGAATATCGGCCATTCGCTTGGCGATATAGAATACAAGGTTGAAAGGTTGACGGGTGGACACACTATACATCATGTAACATAGACAAGCATTGATGTGATCTCGATTTCCTACCGTGCTAATGACGTTGGCTCTCAAAACTTCTTCTAACTTCCTAAACTCGGGCTTGAGTTCATTTAGCTCCATAGCAAATGGATCTCTAGCCACTTGCTTACCTCGATGTACCCTAGTTGGGTTATTCCTAGGTAAGAAAAGATGTTCCCTAATGGTTTCTTTGTCGGTCAAGGGAGTGGTATATGGTGCCGTTCTTTGAAGGTTTGATTCAAGAATAGTCAAAGACCATTTATCGGAGTAGACACATGTTCCATAATTTGGAACTCCTAAGACCTCACCAAATTGATCTAGGGGAATATTGAACAAGGTTCCATTGACACTAAAGTGAATGCTCATAAGACCATTGTCACTTGAACTAAGACCTATGGTGGCATAAAACTCAAGAATGAACCTAGGTACTAGAGGCTCATCAATATCTAGGAGATTATCAAATGAATTGTGGCTAATTGCTCGCGGAGATTGGTGTCTTCATAGAATGAGGGGTCTACTACCCTACCCTCATGGACGTAATGTTTTTCTAGTGCCTTAAAGATGTTGACTTGGGCATCGGTTAGACCCTTGGTTTTGTGATGTTTGGGAAGGTAATCGAGAGTCTTTTTGTGATCGTAATTGGTTGCGGGAGGCATAGTTATCCTAGACACGAAAAATATATATAGTTTAGTTAAAATTTTCAAAAGTATATATATATATATACGTCTAGTGTGTGCCTACATGGGGACAATGTGGAGGTGCGGTTATCTCAACTCCTTTTGATGCATGAAAATTTATGTTTATGCAAGTTTTATGATAAAACGAGAGATAACCCAAATGCTCCTACTTCAATGTAGCTACGATTGAACACCAAACGTAAATCGATCTTCATATTCAAACGATTCCCTAACAACTATTAATTAATTTGTTTTAATCTACTTCACAATAGTCGGTTAGAATTTAATTGGTTCATTGTGGTAGTGGGTCGGTGATTATATTTACTTTGGCTGTTCTTTATTTGCGATTGGCCTTATACATGTGCATGATTCTGATTTCTCTTCATATTTAATCCAACGTGGGTCGGTGCTAATTCATCTATATTTACGTGGATTGAATACTATTTATTGGTACTGATCATCGATTAACAGCCCTTTTGGATTTGTTCATTATTCGTATGGGTTGAGTACTACACCGTATTGCTTATATTAAACCCTAGTTTTTTAGCTAGGGTTTATACACGATTTCGGGATTGACGGGGATCTTTTGGTACTTGTGATTAGGGTTTATGCGAACTTGGTTTTTGGACTGTTGATTAGGGTATGGATTATATGGGAGAGTCGAATGCTGAGCCTTTACGCTCAGTTGCTGCTAAAACTAATGTGGATGACATACGTGATATGTCTAAGGTAACTATGCGACGTCCTCGACCAGGTCGGGGGAAGGATACTTCTAAAGTACAACATGGTTTGTCCTCGAATGAGGGTGTTGCTATGGATGTTCAAACTGATGGGACAACAGGTCTTAAGGATGGCAATGCTTCTGCCATTGGAAGTACGACTACTGACTCTGGGATTGATGGAGTGACTGGGCTTGATTATATCAAAGCTTTGTTTGGTGATGTGTCGATTACTAACAATATGGAAGCTCATTATTTCCTTCATGGAATTGAAGAGGGCAAATATCCAATATGGGCTTTGTTGGATAAAGAAGTTCGTATAAGGGTTATGGATGAACTTAAAGATCTTTTTGTGAAGTTTTCGGCTGATTCTAAATCGTCTCAAGAGTCCCCTATTCCTCAGCCCTTATATGAAGGTGTCAACATCTCTATTCCACGTAATGTGGTTGAAAAGGTAAATTCTCATTTGGAACATACCTTATATGGCTATTTTATTGGAAAAAGATTGGCGTTTCCTGTTGTTGAATACTATGCTAGGACTAATTGGGCGAAACATGGTCTTAAAAGGATTATGATGAATTCTAAAGGTTTCTTTTTCTTTAAATTTGATACGTTGGTTGGTTTAGAAACTGTTTTGGAAGAAGGCCCTTGGATGATACGTAAATCTCCAATTATTCTTAAGAAATGGTCTTTGGATACTTGTTTGCGTAAGGAAGAACTGACTAGCATTCCGGTATGGGTTAAATTGCATGATGTTCCTCTTCAAGTCTTTGAAGAGGAGGGTATTAGATTGATTGCTTCTTTCATTGGAAAGCTTGTTATGATGGACTCTTACACTAGCTCGATGTGTAAGGATTCGTGGGGTAGAAGTAGTTTTGCGAGATGTCTTATTGAGGTCAATTCTGAATCTAATCTTGTGGAGGATGTGACTATTGGTTTCCCCTCTCTTAATGGGGAGGGTTTTAATAAAGAGACTTTACGTGTTGAATATGAATGGAGGCCCCCCAGGTGCAGTTCATGCAAAGTATTTGGTCATAATCATGATCAATGTCCTAAACAGGAGGTGAGGCATCCTACACAGGTGGTTAGTCCTTCTACTATTCCTACCTCTCATGTTGCTACTCCTACTGTGGAGTTAGATGCTGATGGTTTTAAAAAGGTGGGAAAGAAAAATAAGAAAAAGGGTAAAGCCAAGGCTACTACTGGGAATCAATCTGTTGGTACTTCGGTTAAACAGTTCAAATTTGTTCCTAAGGCAGCTACTAGTGAACCTAAGAAGGGAGTTAATACTATGGGTAATGCATCTACATCGTCGTCTCAGTTGAAGTCTACTGGTAATGCTTCTAAGGAAGTTAATGTTACTACATCTAATCCGTATGTTGCATTAGTGATGGATGGTGAAGATGGTGAAGATCTAGTGGTAAATGAGTTTGATGAATCGGCCAATCTTTTTGCTAATATGGGGACAAATTCATCTCGCACATTCTCTGCTGGCTAGCTGTTTTGCAGTTCTTTTTCTAGATGCATTTTTGTTTCTAGTTTTGTAAGTGCTTTTGGCATGTCTTAAGCACTAGTGTTAGATGGTTATCAAGCTTCTTAGCTTGAGGTTAATATGGTACTTCAGCCATATTTTATTTGTACTTAAACGTTTTTGGTTAATCCATTTACCAGGGTGCAGGATTACTCCCCTTTACCCAAAAAAAAAATGTAGCTACGATTGAATGTACCCGAAAATACATATTAATTATGTATTCCCTTTAGCATTCAAGAGACATTATGCAAGTGATGCTCAAAACCATTTTTGTATTTGTATGAACAATGTTCTAAAACCATTTTTCCTAGTCGTGAGAAGATTTTAGCAAAAATTTCTCATGGGGTTTTTGATGAATGATGACAATGTACTACAAGATGCAATTCCTAACTATGAAAAACATGATTTGTTATGCAATTTAGTAAATATGCTCCATGATTTTTCAAGAATTATGCATAACCCCAAGTTTTGGTTTTGTGCATGAAATAGAAATCCTAGACGCATATCAGGAATGCAAACATGTTAAGGATACTTACAGTGATGATTTGAGCACAATTTGGTTGAGAAAGATGGCCTAATTTGTGAGTTTGGTGAATTATTGGTCGTATTTCCAGTGGGTGATATGTTTTGGAGTGAATGATGAATAGTACAGGAGTTTATTTAATAAAAAAGCCCTTGTTGTCATTTGGATCCGCAGGATCAGAACACAAGGTTTGGCTTTTGCCGTGTTTTGGTTAATCTAAGGTTTGAGCTAATGTCTAATCTACTCACTAGGTTCCATTAATCCTAAGCCAAGTCTAAGATAATTGAAAGGTTCTCTCTTGAGAGGTTTTGTGAGGATGTCGGCAATGTTGTCCTCTGAGGAAACTTTCTCAATTGAGATGTTTCCCTTCTGAACATTGTCACGAAGGAAGTGATGACGTATCTCTATGTGTTTGGTTCTAGCGTGTTGGACTGGGTTTTTGCTAAGATCGATAGCTCCTTTGTTGTCACAAAGAATGGGGATGTCGTTGAGTACAATTTCGTAGTCGACGAGAGCTTGTTTCATCCACAGTGCTTGTTGGCAAGCTTTTCCTGCTGATACGTACTCGGCTTCAGTTGTTGATATGGCGAGAGCTGTTTGTTTCTTAGCAAACCATGAGGTGAGACAATGTCCTACAAAAGTACAAATACCACTAGTACTTTTCCTATCAACATAGTCACCGGCATGGTCTGAGTCGGCATACAGTATGGTTTCTACACCTGTCCCTTTGGGATACCATAATCCTAAATGTGTAGTGCCTTTTATGTACCTAAATATTCGTTTAACGGCTTCAAGATGGGATGTTTTGGGATCTTCTTGAAAGCGTGCACATAGACAAACACTAAACATGATGTCCGGTCTACTAGCCGTTAGGTAGAGTAAACTACCAATCATCCCTCTGTATTTAGTGCTATCTACGGATTCACTTTCGTCATCCTTGGTTAGTTTGGTTTCGGAAGACATTGGTGTTTTCATGGGTTTTGAATCTTCAAGACCAAACTTCTTAAGCATATCCTTGATATACTTAGATTGGTTGAAGAATATCCCATCTTCTAATTGCTTTATTTGGAGACCTAAGAAAAAGTTTAGTTCCCCCATCATACTCATTTCAAACTCGTCATGCATGATTTTTGAGAAATCATCGCATAACTCTTGACAAGTTGAACCGAATATAATGTCATCCACATATATCTGGACGATGATAATATGTGATCCCTTTTTCTTGGTGAAGAGAGTATTGTCTACTAGGCCCATGGTATACTTATGTTCAACTAGGAAGGTCTTAAGTCGATCATACCAAGCTTTTGGTGCTTGCTTAAGTCCGTATAATGCTTTCTTAAGTTTGTAGACATGATTAGGTTTTTTAAAATCGGCAAAGCCGGGAGGTTGTGCTACATATACTTCTTCATTTATGAAACCATTTAGAAATGCACTTTTGACATCCATTTGAAATAGTTTAAAGTCATATGCACATGCATATGCAAGTAATATCCTAATTGACTCAAGTCTAGCTACGGGTGCAAAAGTCTCATCATAATCTATACCCTCTTGTTGGTTATAACCTTGGGCTACTAACCTAGCTTTGTTTCTAGACACAATGTCATTTTCATCCATTTTATTTCTAAAAACCCATTTTGTACCTATTAATGTTTGGTTTTTAGGTTGTGGAACTAATGTCCAAACGTCATTCCTAACAAATTGATTTAATTCTTCTTGCATCGCAATGACCCAAGATTCATCTTTTATGGCTTCATTGACATTTTTAGGTTCTATTGTTGAAACAAAACAAAAGAAATTACTTCCATTTTGAGCTTTAGACCTTAATGTTCTTTCGTTGAGTTTTCCTATGACGTTTTCTAATGGATGACTTTTTGTTTCTTTGATATTGACTAAATCTCTTTTTACTGGTTCATCTTCTTTATCATTTTCAACATTTTCCTGATTTTCAACCATTTGGTTTTCAACTAAGTCATCATCTACCAAAGGTGATGTCTTAGAGGGAGGTGGACTTTCATCGAATGTTACATTCAATGATTCCTCGACTCTTGAGGTTTCTTTGTTCAAAACTATGTATGCTTTACTAGTTTGTGAGTATCCTAGAAATACACCTTCATACGACTTTGGGTCGAATTTGGTGAGATAATCCTTTGTGTTTAAAATGAAGCACTTGCTTCCAAACACTCTAAAGTATCCTAAAGTAGGCTTTTTGCCTCTGTATAACTCATATGGAGTCTTTCCCAAGAATGGTCTAATTAGAACTCGGTTTAGAATATATTTAGATGTATCTACAACGTGATACCAAAACTTTTGAGGTATGTTTTGTTCATTTAACATGATTCTACTCATTTCTTGAATTGTCCTATTTTTGCGTTCAACCACACCGTTAGATTGAGGGGTTCGAGGAGCCGAGAAATTATGAGTTTTTTTTTGGTAAAGGGGAGTAATCCTGCACCCTGGTAAATAGATTAACCAAAAAACATTTAAGTACAAAGGATATGGGTGAAGTCCCATATCTCAGCCCGTTACATGGGCACTTACATACTAAAAGCAACAAACCAAACCACTATATAAGAATGACACGCCATTCTTATAACTTACATAATAAACTTGCAACCTACAATGACTATACAAAAGATATGAAAATGAAGAACAAAAGCATGCATTACAAAGGTAACACATAATACATAATCATTGTAGAACTCCATATCAACATTATGTTGAACTTATACGGATAAGTCTTGGACAAAGCTCACCAAGCTGGCCAAGAAACATCCACCATGAAGATACCCCAAAACCACATTACAACGTCAATTGCATCATGTGATTCGAGCATCTTCAACATAAAAACGGTGTTTGTAGAAATAACAAAGAGCCCCCTCCTTCCTATAACCACAAATCACCACATGATGAAGCGAAAAGTGTACCGCTTTTAGGGGGTCATTTAAGCCCTAAATCGTATTTATTTGATCAAATATTGCCCTAAATCGTTCCTTTTGTCATTTTAGGTACTTTGGAGAAGAAATCTGGAAAAGGAAGCATTTTGGACGTTTTTTGGAGCATAAAAGTGAAGAAAACGACAAAGTCTCCAAAGCTGCTGGAAAAGTACACTTGACGGCGTCAAGAATTGCTCTTGACGGCGTCACGGCTTGGCAAAAGAGGTGGATATGAAAAATACACATGATAAGCCAGGGAGTTTTACAAAGGAAGTCTGACGGCGTCACCCTTTGAAGTGATCAAGGTCGTCACGGTTTAAGCTAAAGAGAGACGGCGTCAAGCTTTATTCTGACGGCGTCAAGCCTTGATAAGCCAGGGAGGATTTTGGAGGACTAAAGAGGGACGGCGTCAGGAAGACCATCCGGGAACCCTAGACACGGCGAGGTGACGGCGTCAAGATCTATAACGTGACGCCGTCAGCCACTAAGTTCTATATATAGTTTTGCAATTTTTTGTCATTAGTGTGCAACTTTGTGAGGAGAAACCCTAAGACGAATTTCTGCCATTTTTAAGGGTTTTCATACCCTTGGATCTCCCATGTTTAATTGAAGATAAGTAATCACTTAATCAATCAATATGTCTATGTGTTGTTTGATTATATCTTGTTCTTGTCTTTTGATTAACATGCTAGGCTAGATTTATCTTGTGTTTGCTTAGATCTAATGAAACCTAACTATTGATTATTAGTTGTTAGTGTGTTATTGATTGTATTGGATGATTGTTTATCGATGTTAGGCTTAAGAAAATTGGCTAACCTCCTATACGGTAACTTGCTTGAACGTCTTAAGAAACATGAACCAATGCGTACTAAGGTTTTTATGGTTGTATTTAATGCATGAGCGAATTCTAGTGATCCCATGTTAGGAGCTTCTTAGCCGGCTCGACATAGGAGTGAAGTAGGAGCTTGTAGAGTTGGGGAAGTACGTACGCCACCCCGCGATTGGTATTAAGGAATACACCCGTCATCCACGCAATTAATACACACTAATCAACCGGTAAAAGATAGTTAGGGAGTAAGGAAATCTAAGTAAACACATTTCTCCCCATATAAGTTTCACAACCTTTTCATTTTCAGTTATTTTATTTTATTTGCATTTGTAGTCATTTGGGTTAGTTGACTAGCAACTAATTCCGCCCACTCCTTCAAACCCGAGATTTTACTTGCTTTCAAAAAAATCAAGAAAAATACAAAAAAGAATCTTCCCTCACCCTTAGACCTATTAGAGTAGTTTTTCAATCCTAACGACACTATTCCCCTAGAGAACGATCAATCCCCCGGTACTTGCCACTTCACTATACTACATCGGTCAGGTACACTGCCTGGTGGGATTGCAAGCCTCTTAAGATCCCTTGAGAGGTAAAACCTGTTGCAAGGTCGCAAAACCACGCATCACCACATCTAAACGCAAAACCATGATCACAAAATGATTATAACGAACAACCACGCAATCAAAGTTTGCAATAAAAAACCCTATGGCAAGCAGTAATATTGCATAATGAACACCATATGCAAACATAGATTAGAATGAAAGCCAAAGCAACAAGAGGCTGCCATAGACGAACATAGGGTAAACCAACCCTAACTTACCCAGCGGCATCACATAGATATAGGACCTGTAACGTACGTAACAGCTCCTATGATCGCATGAAGGTAATAGAGAATTAGACCAGCAGCTCCACCAATCCCTAAGAGCGATCAATGCTTGCCACACTTACAAATTAGACGATGACTATGTTTTTATAACAAACCCAAATATACGACCACCACCATCAAACTTTGCCCAGTAAACCAACAATAGAAGCAGTGTACAGTACATCGAATAAACAAGCATCAACTTGCAAAACGTCTCAAGCATCGAACCTTAGCATGCCAAGGTCATAACAAGGACACAAACAACGGGTTAAGCATAAAACCTGCTCTTTCACCAACGATGGCAACCTGAATAGCAAAGATTTATACGCAAAGAAACCCAAGTGTGTTAGGCTGCCATAGACAAACAATAGGATGCACGAGACCCTAACTTACACAATAACCATCATAATGAACAGATGTTGAAAATGATGAACAGCAGCATTATAGGTCATTATGATGAAAAACGATAATAGGGTTTATGAAACCCTAACTTTCATGGTCATCGCACAAGTCGAACAGCGGGGTTAGAGAAACCCAAGCTTCCAGCATCGAGAATACTAGCAATGAGACCAATAATAGGGTGTTCAAACCCTAACTTCCAAGGAAAAAACAGATCATGAATAAAACCATGCGATGATCTGTTATGACAAAAATAGGGTGGTAAAACCCTAACTTCCAACAGCACGCATATCATTGGTCGTTTGATATACGAACCATGTCTGAAAAGAAAATCAAAAAACCTTTCTCATAACCCACGTTCATAATCCATAGTAAAGAACTTGGAGGATTAACATCCATATACGTTCATGAATAACACCGATCAAACCCTTTAAAGGGTTACTTGCAATACGAGAGAAACCAAACCCTAAATAAAGGGTTTCGTTTAAACAATTAAGCACAGATCGACAAACCCAGCCTCAATAATATGACCAATAACCGACAGAGGCAAAACAAAAAATAGTAGCATGGGATTCCAGATCACATGCAAGAACCATTAAAATAATGCACCCATGCATCGTAATATATAAAAGTATATAGGACCATGCAATCGAGGAATCCAATGAATAAAAATACCAAAAGCGAGTGACCGACCCACGATTAGAATAAACTATTTAATATTAATCAACACACAAGCTGATTAGGAATTAAATATAGATCGTTTGGTAGTGAATCGTAGGGAGTTAATCGCTTTTGTCGCCAAATAACATGGAGAAATCGTATATAAAACAAGAGTTAGACACCAGCCGCCAATCTCCTTGAATAGAAACACACCCCAAACAGCGTATTGCATACCCAGGCACGATTCAGGAATCATAAAAGGGTAGAGAGGACGTGAAGGAGAGGTTTTATAGCTGGAAAAATAATGGAGATACGCGGCCGAATTTCTCCATGGGAGAGAGAGAACTTTTTAGGGTTTGATATGGGTCCCAAGAAATTATGAGTTATGCCATTGGCATCACAAAAAGCTCCGAATTGGAATTCGTTGTCGAATTCTGTCAGTTCTAATTGATACTATGTTACTTCCTATTTGATTTTGAATTTTCTTACTTAAGATTTCAAATTTATCAAATGCTTCGTTTTTAGTTTTTAGAAACTTAGTCCATGTATACCTAGAGTAGTCATCTACTATTACCAAAGTATAGAAGTTTCCCCCATAACTTTGTATAGCGGATGGACCAAACAAATCCATGTGTAATAATTCTAGACACCTAGATGTAGACACCATGTTTTTAGCCTTATGGCTATTATGAACTTGTTTTCCTATTTTGCAAGCATCACAAAAGTGTTGGTTATATTTCAACTTGGGCAGGTTCCTAACGAGTTCCTTAGATGATAAGGATTGAATTAACCTCATATTGGCGTGACCTAAGCGTCGATGCCATAGAGTTGAGTTTTCGTCCAAGGAGGTAAGACAAAGCTTGTCTTTAGGTGTTTTGTCGAGTTTCATAACGTAAACGTTATTCTTCAAAACACCTTTTCCTACAGTTATGCCATCCTTAAGTATTTTACTTCCATTTTCACTGAAAAGGACGCTATACTTTTTGCGGCATAATTGACTAATACTAAGCAGGTTAAATCCTAAGTTGTCTACATGAGCAACATCATCAATAGTGAGAGAGTCATGAGAAATCGTACCTTTTTCGATGATTTTACTTTTAAGCTTGCTACCGAATGTGACATTACCTCCGTCATACACTTGGTAGTCTGAGAAAAGGCTTTTATTTTCCGTCATGTGCCTTGAGCACCCACTATCTTTGATCCATTCATCAGGTTCTAGATCAACTTTTAAGCACACCTAAGTTCAAGAAAAACTCAAGCGTTTGGTCCCCAATATCTCATGGGTCCGTTTGGGTTAAACATAACATTATCATGATTCATGTATGAAAATGGTGGACAAATGTTCCACGGCATGAAGTTGGGACCTTGAAAGTTTCTAGACATGTTTTGGTTCCAATTTCTTTGATAATGATGTTGCGAGTTAAAGTTACTCTTTGGAAAAGGATGTTTGGGAAAACTAGTTTTGGGTACCTGTTGAACCGTTTTAACTCTATACTCATTTCAAACTTGACCTTTTCCTTTAGACACTGATGGTTTTTTTTTTTTTTTTTTTTTTTTTTTTTTTTTTTAATTATCAGTAGTACTAGTACTAGGTTTTCTAGTGACTCTAACGAATTCAGTACGGTCAGTTTTTAGAACCTTCTGTTCACAACCTGTACCGGCGGATCCTTTTGGCACAACTGGCGGATCCAAAACTTTGGATCCGTCGGATCCATCAGCTTCTGACTTAGTTGGAACAGTTTCTTTTTCTTTCATTGTTTGTTTCTCAAACTCACCTAAGCTTCCTAGTTTCATAAATCCTAGTCTGGTTTTATCATTAGGTAGTTTTTGTATCTTCATTATCTCATCTGCACAACTTATGTTTTTATCAAACTTTCTAAACTTAGAATTTTGTTTGATGAGTTCTTCCTGTGTTGACTTAAGTGTTTCTAGTTCTATCTTAAGCTCCTGACATGACACACATGTTTCTTTAACACTTTTACCTTTTTCAATTCTTATCTCCTTTTCTTTTAACCAATGAACTTCGTTTTCTAAAAGTGTTGTTTTGGTTTTTAAGAATTTATTCTTGTTTATGATTTTAAGGGTAATTTCACACAGTTTGTTATATTCTATTTCTAAAGATTCATCATCTATAGAGGAGTATGATGAGTCAGAATGTACCTCTTTTGTGTCATGAGCCATGAGAGCAATTTCGTCGTTCTTAGGCTCATCATCATCTCCTTCACTATCACTCCAAGCTCCAGTGACAAAGGCTCTTTGAGATTTGTTCTTTGGAGGCTTTGGACATTCACCTATCAAGTGACTAGAGTCTCCACACCTATAACACTTCCTATCTATCTTTCCTTTTCTATCATGAGAGGATTTCTTTTCTTCACGAGGTGGTCTAACGAACTTTCCTCGTCTCCTGAAGAATTTCTTGAAATCTCTTACCGCCATGGCATATTCTTCATCTTCACTACTAGAACATGACTCTTCATCACTTGACTCTACTTTAGCTTTCAAGGCAATGGACTTCATTTTGTCCTTCTTGCCTTTAACTATTTTTGAGTCTTTTTCCATCACCATTTCGTGAACTTTGAGGTTTCCTATGAGCTCATCCAGTGTCATACTTGAAAGATCCTTAGATTTTTCAATAGCTGTCACCTTTGCTCTCCACTTCGGATGGAGTGCTCTTAGAAATTTCCTGACAAAATTCTTACTAGAAAAAGATTCATCAAGTGCTTTAAGAGATGTAATGATAGTATTAAACCTAGAAAAAGCATTATCAATGGTCTCATCTTCAGAGATAACAAATTGTTCATATTGTTGAACAAGAAGATCAATTTTGTTATCTTTGACTTGTGAGTTCCCTTGATGAGTGATGATTAGTGATTGCCAAATATCTTTAGCCATTTTTTACACATGAAAACTCTTTCATATTCCTTTTTAGGTAAGGCATTGTAAAGCATCATTTTGACTTCATTATTTTTAGCAATCAACCTCTTTTGTTCATCACTATGACGAATAAAAGAGTTACCTATATCCCGACCGCCTGAAATATCACTACTTATGGGTTTGTAATCACCCTCTACAATAATATACCACAGATCAATGTCCTTTGACTTCACATATGTCTCAAAGCAATTTTTCGAATATATGAAACAATTTGGTTCAAATAGTGGTGGTCTTTGCATAGATTGCTCTTCTTTAAAGTTTTCAAAATCCATGATCGTTTCAAGTTTTTAAAATACAATATATTTTGAAAATCTTGAGTAACACCGCTCTGGTACCAATTGTGGAAAACTAGAAGGGGTGTTGAATAGTTTTACCGTTTAAAATTAATTTGCTTTGTTACTTATTGTGATTTCAAAGTCAAGTAAACAATCAAGCACACAAACAAGAGATATTAGTAAATAAGTAAAGAGAGGAAAGATCAAACTACACAACACAGTTGTTTATAGTGGTTCGGCTACAAGGACTCTCTTCCGTGCCCTACTCCACTCCTTGAGCCTCTAACTCGAGAGTTTATCTTCACTAAGAAACTAGCTCCCTTCTAGGCGGAGAAAAACTTTACACGTCGCTTAATCTTTTTCCGGTACTAAGCTAAACACCGAGTTCTTTACAAGGGTACAACCACTCCCGTTGGTTCTTTACAAGGTACAACCACTCCGTTTGGTTCTTTACAAGGGTACAACCACTCCCGTTCACTCTATGTGTTTTGAGGACTAAAACACTAACCGGACGCCATCGAAGGCTTTTCACAAATTGAGATTTGGCCGTAGAAGGATCGAATTGTATCCGAAGAACAGGGGAATACAAAAAAGTAATAAGAGAGGCGCACAGACCAATCAATCGTATCGGTCGTATTCTTGAATTTGGAATGAAAAGAGGAGTAATGCTTCCTAGCACGGGACACAGAATAAGACCACTTAGATCAGAATAGCATTCACAGAAATGTTCTAACATAGAGTAGAATCTAACATTGAAGAGATTAGTTGACAACAGTCAAAAGATGGGCGCCTAATTCCAATACAATAGGGTCTATCAGTGCAAGTCAGCTGAACACCGTGATTGATGAGTGGGTAGGTGGGTTAGGTGCACCTCTCGCCCAGTGGGAAGTAATGAGGCTAGTCTCCCCCCCCCTGAATGAAGAAGTAGTAAGGCCCCCTTCCCGTACGTGCGCCCCCGATTAAAAAAGAATATCATAGCGTGCGATGGCTCGCAGAACGCGCCGATATGGCACGCTCTCCCGGGTACCACGTTCCAGAATTTGAGTGATGTATGAATGATACTAACTATGATGTGTGACTAATACAAGAACACACAGACTCTATGTTAGAAGGAAGATAACAGACTGTTACTCCTTATATGTTGAGATATTCTTTGCTACAAAAGGAAAGATCTATAAAATGTTAGTAAGCTAAGGGTTAATGATATGCAAATGAATGAGTATGTATTTTAAGCTGTATGAGTGATAAAATGGCCAAATGATCAGCTTGCTATTTATAGGCAAAGTTGATCAATAGGCGGCGGATCCGGCGGATCCCTAAATATGGATCCGTCCGTGTATCCAATTGGATCCGTCGTGTCAGGCCAGCTAAGAGATCTTCAAATCTTTCCAAATCTTGCCATATCTTTCCATATCTTCAAATGTCAACTCTTTGGCTTGAAGATCTAAACAAAATATCACAAAATCTTACCAAGATTGTGTACATGATGCATGCCATGATGTCATCCTAATATTTAACTAATAAAGTTTCCATTTTAAGAAATAAACATGTAAACTTGTATATGTTTTTCCTAGTGAACTTTGTAATGTAAAATGTGTTTGTAAAATGCTTATCACTATAAATGTAAAAGACTTAATCTTATTTATGCTTTGCTTAAAGATAAACTTTGTAATTGTCATTAACAAAACTAAGCAAAGATCGTAAAATATAAATAACGTTTTTAGAACGATATTTGTATTAACAGCGTGCGTATTCTTTTTTTCTTAATTGCTACCCTATCTGAGCCTATACTAGAGAACCATTTTACTTATGGCTGTGGCGAGTCATTGAAGCACATTGCAGAATATTCTTCTGAATCTTGGTGAAAGGGCTGGATCAGAATTCGACTCTTTGGCCATTGATGTTGCAGCGCTACTTGCAACGGTATCCATTTTTTCTGTTTTTTGTCTTTTTTGGATTGTTATAGTGTAGCATTGATTTTTTCACATATTGTAGATTTTTTATGCAGATTACGAGAACAGATTGGAGGAAGACGGGGATATAAGTATATAACTATAAAATATAAACATCGCTACTGAACAGCGTGTCGAAGGTTATATTACTCGCTCAAGATAGTTTGTGATCAAAATAAACAAGCAAGAGTTTTCTGGAGCTGGATCAACGAGAACTACACTGAGACTGCGGATATTAATAAGGGTTACGCTTTTCTAATGGTAAGTTAGTAAATACAATATTCGTTTGGTTTTTATCTATTTGAGTTATGAGATATATACATTTTCGACTGTAGCAGTTATTGAGCTCAGTGATATTGCCTTCGTTGTACGGTTATTTTTTTCCCAAACAGGTAATACAACCTCAGCCTTGAATCGAATTTTGGAGTTTCTGTATCTTATCTTTTAAATCGTAATCCAAATCAACCTATTATGTGTACTGGCAGAGTTCCAATCTTTACGCTTACACCAACTGAACGACGAGATGCACCTCCCTTTTTGGAAACGCTCCCGTGGGTTGAGGGCAGAGCTGCTATATAGCAAAGAATGGAGCATTGCAAGCAGCATTGCGTTCGGCTGTTGATTATGCATGTGGGATTGGTGGAGCTTATTGTGGAACATCTATTTCTCTTCAAACTTTGCAATTGACAAGCGGATTGGATATAGTTGTAGGAGCAGCCGACAGGATTGGCTATTTTTAAAGAGTCTTTTTATGTCACCAATATTATTTACAACATATGTATCTATCAAATGGTATTTGGTTTAATGGTGGAATGAATTCATAGAATCTGTAGAATTATAGTTCATGTAGTTTTGTATACACATGAGTGTATCAGGTTGTTACCGATTCAATAAAAAGTAGAACCGCGTTATTCAAAGTTAAAATCATCATGTAATATGGTAATTATGTAGGATCACCTAGAGAGGGGAAATCTTGGTTCTTTGATATGCCCATAGAGTCGAAATGGGTAAATATCATATTTGTGTAGTTTAGGGTCTGAGGTTGGTTGGAAGAGCTCAAAAAATGACTAACGCTCAAGTTTCGTCGACTTCCGTTGCCACATACATCATCTCTATATGACGGATACATGTATCAACAGGTGGCGATTAAGTTGTTTGAGATGTCATTCAATAATGTTCTAAAGTTTAGTGCCTTGATAGGTTCTCACTCTTTTTATGCGAGTTAGTCAATATTTATTTCTCTAGAAGAATATTATGTTAGATAGAATGTACAGATGCATGCAGAAACCACATTCTAACAACTTTCCATTTAGTAGATCGTCGAACACTATTAATCTTTGATTATATGTGTTGCTAATTTAGGAGATTTTTGGGATTGCGTAACTTTTAAAGACTTAAAGTTGAATATCAACGTAAAATTTGTCAAATAAGTAGCTTTAATGAGACAACACTATTTAGGCCTCATTCCATTGCCAATACACAGCAAGTGAATTACAGCATTATTGACCAATGTAACTGCTGTAATCACACCATAGTTTAAGAACATAATGTTGTAACCACACACATGTACATCATAATAATAGGTGCAGTAAGTTCAGTACAAACGAATGGCGCGAGCCTTATTTTTAAATTTGTTGTGGTATTTAGTTTGTAGAAAATATTTGCTATTATGTACCCTGGATGCATTGATCAAATATAATATAATTCTTTGTGATGTTTAAAAAAAGTTCTAATTAGCATTTGATGGGCTGTTAGATAAGATTCCATTGTTAATGGTAGAAGGACCCAAGACTGATAAGTGTGTCTTGGCCAGGGAAATTGTAACCAAACACTCACATTGTGAGACCACTAGATAAGGTACAAATACAATGTTTAAGCTTTATGTGTATAGTGTTATGTTAACTCTATATGAGTTACTATATATTTGCAAAACTGCGTTTTACCTCGAATGTGTAAGACATTTATTGTAAGTTTACATAGTTACTGAACATTGATTCATATTGAGATTGTTCTTTGTCGTTGTAAATTCATTGCATATAGTACAATTGCAGTGTTTAAATATTGTTCCTAGCATTTCCAGTTTCCAACACTTACTAACCGCAACTTAAACTACTTTTTTAGCAGATGCAATGAAAAACGCATCAATGTATGCATTAATGAAATAAAAGTTAAAGACTACTTATTTGTCAAGTTGAAACTGCTCATTTTCATTCATAATAACCCAAAATACAACTTGAATATCCACTTCACTGTCTTGCTAAAATACGCAAAATACATTCATACCCTACTGATTCACTACATGAAGCATATCACTTTAACACTAAATACAGGAAAAAAAACAACCAACTGATAATCAACCACTTCTTGAGTCTTTTAGCTTCATGAACCTTTTCAAGTACTTCTCCTTGTAGCCGATTCATTGAATTTAGTAGACCAGGAATGATTTGCACAGCCCTATCACACATAGGAGGATCATACCAATCTACTATCCCACAATTTGATACCTATAAACCAAATCCAAAAATTAGGTCAAATTAGGTCAAAATGGGGGTTTTTTATAAATACAAAATTAAAGACTTACTCTTTTACTACAACAATAAAATCTTCTTCCTGGGTTAGAAGGTGTCCATGAAGTTTTGATGATGGCTACTGATCCACAGCGATTGCATCTAACCATTGTGTTGATGTTTGTGTCTGTGAAAAAGATGATATAGAAGTATTTATTAAACATAGAAAGACTATATTTCCCAATATTAGACACGTCACAAGATAACTTGGTCAACTGACAGGTATGTTGGTCAAGGGACCAAATCCATATGGGTTGTAAACCACAGGGACTGGATCCGAGTATTTTAAAGTATAGGGATCATTTTCGAGTGACCCGGTAAACCACAAGGACGATTTTTGATATTTACTCTATTATAAATGTCAAACTTCAACTTAAGATTAGATAACTAATATACTTGGAGTTTATGCCTCACGCATGCTTCTCTTTTGCTTTTATAACTCCCTTGTTTTCTCTCTTTTGTTTCCTCTTTCCGATGTGGGATTTAAAAAACAATATACTCTTTTATTTGTAATAACAAAGAATACAAATACTACAATGAGTATGTGTATAATAATATTAACAAACTCTTACCACACTTTAAGTTTTTATCGAATATATATCTCTTATGTAAGAAAAAATTATGATATCAATTTTATGTTAACTAAATGTAATAAAATCAACTAAATACTACTTCTAAATACTTAGACTATTAGCACTCGTAATAAAATAAATTTATGAACAATAAGGTAATCTAAAAGTTGAACAAGGATTTCATCATCTAGTTGGTTCTCATGGATGTGACCTATGATCGGGGTGACACCAAAGTGTAAGAACTCGTGTGTGTATATATATACATATAATTTGACTAGACGAATACCTGCGTAAAGCGACGGTATATGGCGGCAAATAGTTATACTTGTGAAATCGTGATTATGGTTTGACTCTTGATGCAAAACTTTACGTGTTCAATTTGTAGTAATTGCGAGAAAAAAAAAAGTATTTTGGTTAGATAAAAAAAATGATAAAAGTTTAAGGAATAAACAATATTTAAAATATTAATTTAGTGGTAGATGTTATTATCATTTTTAGTAAAAAGTATAATATTCTAGTAACATTATCTAATTTAGTGGCAAAGGTGAAGGAAATGTCTTGTGGCCACGGATGTTCACCTGTACCAACTCTGGGCTATTCAAAAGGGTAGTCGCCCTAGAATTAGTCGGCTCATAATGTCGAATCGGCAACGCAGGTTACCAAAGAAAGGAGGAAACGTAAGATACTCTTTCAAGAGTACCGATGTAGCCATGTAGGTAATAGACTAACAAATATCTCATTACTTGTAATATACATTTGAATTAATCTATATATAGGTAGTTTTTTTGACCTATGACTTGTTAACCGGTTATGTTCTTAATCTTTATCTTCCTCATACTTAATCCTAGTTTCCGGCGACATTTTCCGGCTACAAACCCAGATTCTGCTTACAAACTAAAACCACAAGAACAACATAAACCATTCATACTAACAACTTCAAATAGATTCATAAGAAAGTGGTGGGCCAAATCTATGTCATAAGAAACTAAACACCTGCTCAAAATGGCGAGTGAGAACATTGCACTTCTATAAAGAATAGGCGTCACCCATAATGAAGTTGTTGGAGTTCAACAAATGTCGAGTGAGAACATTGCAAATAAATAAGCACTTAAATTTTGGGGAAAAGGTGGGCAAGGATGATGGTTCAACAAATTAATCGTGAAAAATGTAGCTATAAGACTACAAAGAAAGATTTGGGACAACTATTTAGTCAATAGATATCTAAAACTCACTAAAGCCCTTGTGGCAAAGCTTGATTGGATGTCTAAAGACACAAGGTAATTTCTTATGTAACATTATTCTTTTCAAACAATAAAAATAGAGCTACCTCGTCCATCGGGCGAGTCTTGTCAAGCAATACAATGGAGCTAGCTCGCCCATATGTGAGGAATCTAGTATGTTATATTACTATGGAAAATATTCAAAAACTATTTAAGTTGTTTTTAATATAGAATGGAATAATAAACATTTTAATGCCTAATAACTATCTTTTACTAATTTACTCTAGGCGTTATAAATAGTCATATGGTAAATATCCTAAAACTTCGTTAATAGCTAGATAATATAACAATATGGAGTAAGTAAACAACATCTTTTATTTTGAATCGGCCAAGCTAATAAATTAATAGTTTGGCATCATCATATATAAATAAAATATTTCATTAGTATATATTTTTTATTCAGTATTTCATTACTTGCAAAATAATAAGATTTTTATCCATATTTACATATGTTTGTATGTGTAAAAGAAATATACATTGAAGACAAAGTAGTTATTCCATCCCACATTGGATGAGGGAAGAAAATAGCCTCCATGAGAACTTTTACAAATACAGAAATCTATGAATCCAAATGATCACTCTATAAACAAACTTCGGAGGCTCTTACTTCTCCAGTTGTTGAATTTTAGTCAAAAAAAACTTATTGAACATGATACTGTGATTTTTAAGTCAAGGTTTAAAACTGGTTTGTGCTTACAAACGACATAATCGAGCTCGAGCTTATAAACGAGCCTTTGGATTTAAATACAAAAATCTTAAATTACTAAACGAGCATCAAGCTCGAGCAAGAATAAAATATACGAGCTCGAGCTCGAGCTAGATTTTTAAAAATTATTCGAGCTCGAGTCGAGCTCGAGCAGAGTATTAGTTAATCGAGCCTAGCTCGAATATGCTGCAACTCGACTCGGCTCGGATCATTAACACCCCTACCAGCAGGGATAGAACCAGGATTAAATATGACCGGGTGCACAAATTTTTTGGAACCGTAATACAGAAACACATTCCGATAGACCGGTGCATTTAACATGCATTTAAGAAAAATTGATGTTTTTTTCAAAAATTAACACTATATCAAAAAAATTCATATGGGTCCCGGGAACCCCCTGATTCCGTCCCAGGTCACCAGTCTCTAACATTGTCTTTTGAGTTATGTTTTAGAAAAACAAATGTTAAAGTGTTTGGGTAATCTTATTTGGAAGTAGTTTAACTGTTAACATACATACACTTAACATTTTGCTAATGTTACCTCTTTGATTAAAACCAAAAATCCTTTTCCAAGAATTGCTCGTGTTATGCTGCAAGATTTCTCCGAGCAAATCAAGCTACAGTGCAACTATGCCCCCTCAAATGCACCCTCCGATCATGGTCTGCTCCAAATGACGGAGAGATAAAAATAAATTGTGATGATGGTGTATTAGGGATAATGGTGCAGCAGGCCTTGGTTTTGTCATGAGATCGCATAGTGGGTCAGTATTGGTAGCGGGAAGCAGACGGGTCAATTTTATGATGTCGGTTGTTGAAGCTGAAGCAAAAGCAATCTTTGGGCTATACAGTGGCTTTAGCTAAGGCTTTAAAAAAGTTGTATTGAAACTGATTCAAGTAACTTGTGGACGGCATTCAACACGACAAAGTGTTAGTTCACATTAGAGCTCTATTTCTCCACATACGTCGATTATGTCTCTCATTTGATGCTTGTACTTGGTCTTTTGTGCGACGTGAGGGGAATAGAGTTGCTCATGAGTTAGCTAGAAGTGCGTTATATGATTGTATAGATGACTTGTATGATGGTTAAGCCATGGGTACAACATGATGTAACTTTTCTATTTGATAATTGAAATAGTTTTCATGATAAAAATAATAAATAAAATATAAAAATAAAAAATCCTTTTCCAACTAAAAAAAAAAAACCCTCTAACAGTTAAGAACAGTGATAACAAAAAAATCTTTTAAACATACAAAACCTGACGTCAAGGTACACCTTGACTTAAATCTTTTTAGAGTAAACTACACCGTTGGTCCTTGTGGTTTGCGTTGACTGGCGGATATAGTCCTTTGACCAAAAAAATTGCGCCGGTGGTCCTTAAGTCAGAAATATTATACACCGTTAGTCCCTCATTCGAAGTGGCCCCACAAACATCCACTAACGCTCGTTATCTATTGGATTTGAAGGGGCAATTTGGTCACTTCACAACACAAGGACCAACGGTGTAATTTAAAACACAAACACAAACACAAATCTCACACCCATACATAAACATTCACAGATTCACAAGCACAATCATACATAAACATTTGCAATTAATTTGAACAATTATCAAGAACATCAAATATGATTTTCCAGAAATGCTACAACAAAAGTAACAAACAAATCTATGAAAACATTTGACACCAAATCTTCAACCACCAATTTGTTTTTATTAACGTTTTTTTTTTCAAGTAAAACAGTATGTGAGATCATCATCCAATTTCATTATTCTCATAATTCAAACTTTTCAAGTTTTCATTAATCAATTCCCAGCAGCAACACCATCACATCTTTACCACTATATTAGTTGAATATTCATGATCAGACCTTGACATTGTTCTTCCTTTTACCAACTTACAAAAATTCTAAACTTACAAATTCAATCGTGCATATCCATGATCAGTCTAAAAAACCCATTATTAGTTTGTTAATTACTAACCTCATCAACACACCAACAATAATAGATCTTAGAACACAACTCCATGTTCCTTTTTAATCAAACACACCAATAATAGATCTTAGAACACAACTCCATGTTCCTTGTTTTTTCTCAGTCAAACATAAAATACATAAATCCCAACCTACCACATATCACCATCACCATTCTCAATTATTCTTCACTTTATTTTCTTTGTTATTGAAACTATCAATAACACTCAGTGACTGATCCTCTTCAACGCCTTTTCAGTAGGTTGACTATCAATAGCAATCACCATAACACCTTGTTGTGCAATAGGAGTCCTGCCGACACTCGTAAAACGCACATACACATACTCATCATCCAATATACTTCTAATACTCAAAATGGAGTTTTGGTGGTGGTAGGTTCGTGTTAGTGGTTGTTTCGTGGTCGAATCTACTGGTGGTGGTAGGTTCGTGTTAGTGGTTGACTATCGTAAAACGCACCAGATCCGGTCGAATAAATTACATTAAATACAAAAGCAAAAATTACTTAAACATTAATTAAACAGACCCTGCGTGGAAACGCACCAGATCTGGTCGAATCTACTGGTGGTGGTTTCGTGGTGGTTGTGATGAGGGTTTGGTGGCGGTGGAGATGGAGTTTTGGTGGTGGTAGGTTGTGTTAGCGGTGGTGATGAAATATAGATGATGGGTGAGAGAAAGTGGGTTTGTGTTTATGTCTAGAATGAAGATAAGGATAAAGGATGAAGATAAGTGACGAAATGACGTATTTGCCCCTTTAAATGCAATAGATAACAGGCGTTATCATCTAATTGTGGGGCCACTTGGAATGAGGGACTAACGGTGCATAACGTTTCTGACTTAAGGACCACCGGCGCAATTTTTTTGGTCAAAGGACTATATCCGCCAGTCAACGCAAACCACAAGGACCAACGGTGTAGTTTACTCATTTTTTTATAAGTACCCTTATACATCACCTCAAATAACTAAAATAATCTGCCAAAATACTAGCAAAACAAAAAACCGCCACAACCACGCTCCGCAGCAACGTGCGGGTGGGCACGTTCATGCTCGTTTTATAACGATCATGAACAAATTGATTGGTTGATGAACAAACCCTTCCAGCATTCTTAAAAAATCGTAAAACTAAATTTTAGAATGAAAAATTCTCTTTTTTCACTCGGCAACAGCTGAAGCAAAAGCCGATTTACTGACGTGAAGTAGTAATTTACAGATAATACCTAAGAAACAGCACAAATCTATTTGAGATGGCATGAGTTCAAACCAAGAACCACTACAAGGTGCCACTTCATCACTGAGCAAAAGAAGACGAACTAGCTCTAAAACTCATACCAAAATCACAAAACAAGACCAAAACACCTCTCGGTCACACAATATTGAAGTTGCTAACTATTCTTTTGAGTGCACTGAATGCAATGACTATAAGTACCACTGTCACTACCTTCTTTGAAGCTAGCATTCTCAAGTTCACCCTCATACCATGTTCTCTCATGAACTTCATAGCCTCCCTACCCAATGTAATAAGCCAAGAACAAGCGGCACCGAATGCTAACCTCATTGTATCCTTCGGTCCATAAACATTAGCACCAGTACCACCAGAAACCTCCACATAGGACCATGAAGCAGGACCAACATGACTGTTTTCCAAGGGGCACAACCCAAGAATTTTGTTAAGCCACCCAGATAATTTCACAAGTAGATTGGCCAGCCATGCCACTTCATCGTTAGATATTGGTCTCCTCATCCAGTCACCCTTGTATCGTATGTCTGTTGTCGGACGGTTTCCAGCTGTTCTAGGCCGGAATATTTCAAGCTGTGAATTTTCGGATTTTTTTCCTTCAGGTATGCTAGAAGATCTTATGATATTGCCACCAAATAAATATCCCATTCGGCTCTTTAAGAAACTTACAAGCTGTAGGTTGTTAGCAAAATTTTCACCAGTAAATTGAAGCTCAGACTCGGCCCTTAGAGCAAGCAGCTGCATTAAGAACAAAAAACCTGTTAAAGAGTAACCATAATAGATAGGTGTATATTACAGACAACATCATGAGCCCATATGATGAGCGGGTTTACAGGGTTAACCAATTCTGCGTTACATGGGAAGTTTTTTTTATTTCAGGTCAGTTAGAATTAAACCCTCCAAACATGCCTTGTCATTTTGACTTATAAGTAATTATTTCAAATATATAGTTTTAGGAGGTAGTAGACAAAAAGATACAATTGGGCAAGTTCTAGCCCATTTGTCATTTGACCCATTTCACGATTAGTAAAGGTTTTAGATTTTACCATTTGACCCATTCAAATATTCCAAATAGACACATTTACAGTTAAGTTGCTTGAATTTTCCGTATCTTGTATAAAGATAGTAGGTTGGTTTAAATACTAAAGTAAAGGAGATCTCTCCCCTGATCAAAGAGAAACAACAGAAGGGTTGACAACTTGACATTATGTCATCGAACTATAGCCCTTTCAGTTCTGTTTTTTAGAAGCCACATTCACATCTAAGCTAACCCACATTAGGTGTTAACGTGTTTATACATACTATGGAATTAAAAAAAAGGAAAACAGGAAAAACAAAGCAAAAAAAAAGAAACCTGAAGAAGCTGCTGTCCACCATCTTCACTTGTGCTAAATAGCTTAAGATCTTTATTCCAGTTCTCATGCAAGAACGATCCATCAGCATTAGTTTCGGATAGACCATCTTCCCAGTCCTAAAATCAAAGTCGGGGCGAACCAAAACAACCAGCAACAAAAAACACCTACTAGTTAGTTGAGCTCATAAAACCAACTCCAGTACCAAAAAAGCATGTCCATATAACTCATTTCAAATCCAAGTTCATCATACACAGTACTTTATTTCAACCGAGAAACTAATAAATTAAATTATAATAGCCTTTAGATATGAACTACTAAGTAACTGAAACTGCAAATACTTGGGCATTGCAATGTAAAATTACCTGCAACTGTTCACGGATTGAAGGAACGAATCTGTATAGTGTATTAAGCATCGACTTCGATGATCCTGATGGAGCAGAATGAAGGACAATGTCTACATTTTTTATGAGGTCCACAAGTTCCTTAGACGATGTTAAGATGTTTACAACCTGCAAATAACAAACAATAGGGATATTAGTCAGAAAGAAAATTCTGTTCAGCTTTTATACAGTGGTACTAACCTGCTTATATTCCTCACTAAGGAGAAACTACACTAGCACTCATGGTTGTAGATCACTTGCATCTAATTCCTAATCAGTATATTTTGTTCAAATATGACCGCATTAATAGATGATGCACCTTTATTCAAATTATGCCATCCGGGTTTACATAAAGAAGTTCAAGATTACTACAGGTTGAATCCTACCAAATGATCAAGATGTATGCCAACTAGTCTTAGCACAAATGACTTGTCACTTTCCAAGCTATTGCAGATGTTTTAATACATATACTGATCTAGATAACTTCTACTTTCTAACGCTAGTGTGCTTCATGAAAACATTTAGTACTCAATGTTAATACCTCAAATTCAATGAATGAAATTTATTTTACAATTCAGAGCACTCAAGATGCATAAAGCGGCAACCTTCTTGAGTAAGTGATGGTTTCTGCAGCTGGCATCAGTTTCACTGGGCTAGAATCTTCTTAATGAAATAATTACGTCAGATGTAAACATTTAAACTAATTCAACAGCTATTGCCAGTAGAGCAAGGCTTTAAAAAAACTGTGACCACCCTCTACTAATTCAAAAGAATCTCAGTGTATAGATCAAACTTGAATGACTCGAGCACATCCCAAAGAAGCAGACCAGATCAGAAAATATAATTTACCAGTTACCAGTGTGCTTATAAGAAGTTTATGTATTCAACGACTGAATGTAAGATACATTGGATCACAACGATAGCCAAACCTTAATCCCTCAAAACAACTGAATTTGAATTTTATCAATAATAATTCTCCACAAAACTTGGCGAAATAGTATTTGTGACAAAATAATAGAGGAATGGACAAACCTTGGTTATCATTTGCACTATAACTTCTGCATCTGTGTGGATAAACTTATGAGCAAAACCAATGAAATGCATAACCAACGAAGTGTAGAAAAGGTAGTTTGATATCACAAAGCCTTGCCAAGAGGATGAATAATTGAGTGGTTTCGATACATTCATAGAATGTTTCTTTAAACTATCTGTATTCACATCAATCTCTGGAAATTCGTCCAAACTAATTGCCCATGGTTCCATATAGTTGACCCAAAGGGAAAACACATGAGAAACGCTCTTCACTGACGTTTCTACAGGACAAAACAGAAACGTTCTCAATATGTATCTATAGAGGGGCCTCTGGATACATGAGTTCCAGTAACCAATAGATCCCCCAATACTAGAAGACATATCCACATCAGCAGCCCCCCTCCATGCAGTAACTTCCACCTGATCAACACCCTTTGAAACCAAACTAGAATTCAAATATTTGACCAACACATTAACAACCTCACCCAACCCAGCCATAGGAGGAAGCTCAGCTAAAACAGACCTTAGCGGAAGCACAACACCAAATGACTTACAAACCTTAACGGGCAAAGGCGAGAAATCATTATCCAAAAGCCAGAAATGTATAAGTGTGTGAACAAAAAACTCGGCGTTCTCAAGAACCAAAGTATTATAGCCAGACGAATAATGCAACAACGAACTCCTGTAAGGAGACTGAGCATTCAAATCACTAAAAGGCACAAAGAAACGAAGATAACCTTGCAAAAGCCTAACATACAAATTACCACCACCATCCATATTCTTGTCATCATTCACCCTATTATTATTCTTAAACACCGGAATCGCCCAATTCTCTAAAGTAAACCTTTTGCTAACACTAGTTCTAACCGCTACACGGCTCTGAGAATTCCCTTTCGAAACAGGATAATACGCAAACCAGAAGAAATAGTATTCCAATATATTCAACTGAAGATGAGGAGTAGGGGTATCTTTAAGCCTCCCTCCTCTAAACAAAGGACACAAATCGGATAAAACTCCGCCACACTGTCGAGAATTCTGTAACGTCAAACGGACCCATTCCGGTAATCGTTCAATAGGAAAAACATATTTAACTAAAGACAACCTATCAACAGCTGTAACAGAATTCAACAAGACACCAGAAGGTGAAAGAAAGTTAAAGAGTTTACCAGAGAGTTCGGTTTTATGAATCCATCCGTTGTTAGGGTTAGGGTTTTGAGGTTCGAAACCGAATAATTTGCAAATTAGGGTTGGAAAAGTGAGGGAAAAGAACCAGCGTGACTGGTCGGGGGAGTGTTTCTGGAGAAATGACTCCACGGATGCGAGGGCGGCGGAAATTTGTTCCGGCGATGATGCGGCGGAGATTGTGACGGCGAGGTCGCCGGATTTTGTTTGGGCGTCTGTTGCGTATGTGTGTGACATCATTGATTGTTGATGGATTGATTGATAGTGTGTTTTTTTTTTTTAAAGAAAAGAAAAGAGATTATTAGGTCAAATTTTGAAGGTTTAAATGGCGGGGATAAGAAGAAGATTGTAGAAGAAGTTACAAGTGTGTGTGTGTTAAAAAACTGGATCTTGTGAGTCACTATCGGCCCTACTCGCATATTCTTATTTTCAACCTTCTTTCCTTTTTATCGACGTTATATACTCGCTCACTATTAAACAAAATCTCAAGGTGCGTTTTGGTTCGTCGTAATCAGACCTAATTGTAATATACTCTTTTCGTCTTAAAATATAAGTTGAATTTGACTTTTTGAATCGTCTCAAAATATAACACTTGATGAAAATTATACCAAATCAAAATACATTTAAAAAACAATTCATTTATATATTTTGCATCAAATATTATATAATACAAACAGAAATATTCAATATCAAAGTTCGATTCAAAAAGTCAAATTGAACTTATATTTTGGGACGGAGGGAGTAATTATATTTCGTAGGTTGTATGGTTTAATTAAAAACGTGAGGGGATAGGATTAATGCTTCGATCTTCATGTTTTTTATGTTATATAAAATAACTTACCTCATCATCAATAACCTTTAGATTTTCATGTAGCATATTATTTGAATGTAAAGATTTCCTTTTTCTTTTCCTCTTTCCGTGTCCTTTTGAATCGGCTAAAATGGAGCTCGAACAAAGAATTTATAGCCAAAACGATGCAATAACATTGAGACGTGTAATACTTGCGTTTTCACATTGGCTCCAAATCTTTCCGTCAATTGCTCCTTTCTTTGTACGTTTCCGGGTCTTTCTATTTCATTGCTTCTTTTTATACTAAAATGTAAATATCATGTAAAAACAACAATTAATAGCAATATCTCGGAATAATGATATGTAATTTATTGGAGGATAAATTGTATCAGCATGTATGTAAAAGGAACTAGTATGATAGTTTGTATATTAAGGAAAATCACTATTTTCTAGCTGTCTACACATATCATTCTCCTAATTAAAGTGATATGGTGTATCTTTATGTAAAATAACAAAGAGTGTATGCTATATATAATCATGTATTGTGTAGAATAATGACATGAATGAATGTTTCAATCCTTTTTCCTAAACTTCAGTTCATCACTTTATTCATGGATCCAATTCTTTCTAATCCCTTACTAATATGGCTATCATCGATGATGCAAATGCTTCCAAACCATCTGCTTCCCTTTCACTTTCTACGTTTATTTTTTAGGACCCTGTCACCAAGATGATGATTGGTGAGGGATTTCTCATCAATGGACTCTACTACTTTTTTCCTTATCGCAATATTTCTCAAGGTTTCCAAGCTTATATTTCTCCTAGTAATGAGCATGTCGTATGGCATCGTTGTTTAGGGCATCCTTCAGAGTCTACTTTCTCAAAAATAACTCCGAGTTTGCCTAGAGGAATGCATGATTGTGAGACTTGTCGCTATTCTAAGTCCACAAGACTTCCGTTTAATTCTTCTTTGTCTAAAACCACTCAAGCATTTGAACTTGTTCACTCCGATGCATGGGAACCTTTTCCTAGTTCTTTATATGGTTTTAAATATTTTGTAACCTTTATTTATGATTTCTCAAAGGTTACTTGGTTGTATTTATTAAAATAAAAGAATGAGGTTTTTGCTTGTTTCAAAGACTTCCATTTGTTGGTTGTTAATCAATTTTTTGCTCATGTTAAAATATTTCGATCATATAATGGTACCGAATTCACATCTCATGTCATGAAAAGTTACCTAAGTTCTAATGGAATTTTGCATCAAACTATTTGTGTTAACACACCCCAACAAAATGGGGTGGTGGAACCTAAAAATCGTGACTTACATGAAGAGCAATAATGCTCCAAATGAATGTGCCAAAGCGTTTTTGGTCATATGGTGTTCTTACAACAGTTTATTTAATCAATCGGTTACCTAGTCGGGTATTGGATTTCAAATGTCCACTTGAAGTTTTTCAGGTAAAACAACCAAAAACTTCTCATTTAAAGGTTTTTGGTTGCATATGTTTTGTGCATTTATCAGCAAATCATCGTGACAAACTTGACCGAAGGTTTGTTAAATGCATTTTTTTTGGGCTATTCACAAACAAAGAAGGGGTATACATGTTATGATGTTGTTCATGAGAACTTTATGTCAGTAGAGATTTTTTTTTTTTTTTTTTTGAAGGAAGTCCATATTTTGAGAATTCTAATAGAGGGGAGATCATGACAGAATTACCATTTCCGAATGTCGAATTCAGCTCACCACCTTCACATAATGAAACTCAAAAACAAGAAAAATCATCACAATACACAATTGAACGACCTCCTGATTATGCAACTCAAGAACATGAAGACTCACTTCAAGATTCAACTGAATCCTATTATATTGAAAGCTCCACAAATAATTCCGTTCCCACTACTAATGACCATCAAACCAAAGTTCCACGCCGCAACTCCCCATGAGATCGCCAACCTCCTGTAAAGATGAATGATTATTTATGTTTCATATACCGCCAAGTATCCGATTGATGCTTTTTTGACTTATAAATAATTATCACCCTCTCATGCGGCTTTTCTTACTGCCCTTTCTAATGTTCATGATCCAAAAACATTTCAAGAAGCTCAGTCTCAAGTTGTTTGGAGGAAAGCTATGCATGAAGAATTAGAATAACTTTTTGAGAACAACACTTGGAGTATACTATCTCTTCATAAAGGCAAACATGTCATTGAAAGTCGATGGGTTTTCAAAACTAAGTTTGCCTTTGATGGATCAGTGGATTGACGTAAAGCACGTCTTGTGGCGCAAGGGTTTACTCAACAATATGATGTCGAATATAAGGAAACATTTGCTCCGGCCGCTAATAACACAGTGAGAGTTCTCTTATCACTTGCTATTAATAATGGATGGAATCTTTCACAAATGGATGAAAAGAATGTATTTTTACACGGCGATCTTGAAGAAGTATTTATGAAGCTTCCACCTGGACACCCTCAAAGTGGTCAACGTAATTTGGTATGTAAGCTCAATAAATCTATCTATGCTTTAAAGCAAAGTCCACGTGCATGGCATGCAAAATTGAGTACAACCCTTAAATGTCTTGGCTTTTCAAAAAGTTCAGGTGGTTCTTCACTATATATCCGATTGGGGAAATTTGAAAAACTGGCGGTATTGATTTTTTGATGATCTTATAATTACGGGGAACATTGAATATTCAACTATACACGTTAAGAATGACTTCCAACAACGCTTTCCAATTAAGGATCTTGGTCCCTTAAAGTATTTGTTTGGGCATCGAATTGGCAACATCTAGTAAGGGCTTATTCCTTAATCAGTGCAAATATGTTATGGATCTACTTAAGGATAGTAATATGTTTTACTCTAAACTAGTAGCAACTCAATTGGATCGCAAACTGAAGTTGTTATCAAGCGGAGAGCCACTTAGATCAGCAAGCTACTACCAGAAGCTCGTGGGAAAATGTCACACCCCCAAATTTCATGATTTGCAGCGGAATATTGCATTCAAGGGCATGACTGATCATAGCACTTAGCACGGTTATATTGAACGACCTAAAGTGTCGTTTTGAAAATACATCGTTTGATTAATTTAAAACATTCAGAGTTACAAGTTTAGGTCCCAAAAGGTGAAACAAGTTTACGAAAAACCAAGTTCATACATATCAAACGATGATAAGTGCATAAAAATATAAAGTGAGACGCGTCGACTCCGCGACTCCATGATAAGCCATATGCAGTCCAACATGCGGGTACCTTAATTACCTGAAAATACATTGTTAAAAAGGTCAACAATAATGTTGGTGAGTTCATAGGTTTATGTAAATGAAATGTTGTACGGAAACCATAAGTATAAAAGTGTATGACAAAGATGCCACATAAAAATGTTACAATATCTCTTAAGCTCATGACCCCGAAGCTAGACTGAATGAAATGCCCCAACAGAGTGTTTTGCCAGTCACTCTAATATGATTCAAATGAAATGCGTTCGTATATCCAGTTGGAGCTACCAACTCGAACGGAGGAGTCACCCTCAATAGATCTATTCACTCACTCTCGCTTGCTCACAATTAACGGTTCATGATAATAAAGGGGACTTTAATCTGGGCAATGATGTAACTTAAGCAATGTAACTGAGTTTGTATACTATGGTCTGCATAAAAATGGTGCAATGTATTCTCCCCCGAGAATTTAGAAATCACATAATAAATTTAAAACGGGGCTGTGAAGACTCACCTGGTATGATAGCAAATGATCACAATAGATATGATGAAAATGATACTTGGCCTCTAAATGCGACCTATTATGAATGATATGACCCATTGTGAGCAATGATAGAACTCAACTCATGCAATTACGTATGTTAACGATACCACTTGATACTTTTAAAAATACCATTTATTGTCAAAATAAACGTTTTTGACATATCGTCAAGTTATAAAACATTTCTCGTTTATATATAGTGAAATGGTACTCAATGATCCTTATTTGGTATAATATAGTCAAGTATACAAATTTTGCCGCAAAACAATACTTTTTACTAATTATGAATTATACCAATTTGGCCGTGTAAAACTAGTCGCGAAAATTATATACTTTACATGTTAGTATTCCGACTTGACGTTCTCAAAAACCTTATAACAATATTTCAATATCGTTACTTTTGACGTTGAATCAACCGCGCCTCGATCGATTTGGTAAACGGCTATCAATGTTTCAAGTTATGAAAATAATAGTTTTAACACTTTATTTACTTATAAAAAAAAAAATAGGCTGTCTAATTATATATGTATCGTCGGGTCTTTAAAATTCGTATCTCGGTCGCTACAAGCTCGTTTTCAACGTTCTAGATATCCACGGGTTCGTATAAACCTAAACTAACGTATTTTCAATGTCGGCTCATCTAGATCACGGCTAACGACTCGTTTTGCTCCTGAAATCCGGCCAACAACATGCTGTTTTTCTGAAAACTATATATTTCGTCGCGTAACTTTAAAAATTCATATTTTCTTCGTTATAACTTGGATTTTTAATGATTCTTGCGCTCACGGGTTCGTTTTTGAGTGTATTTTATAAATATTTAGGCCAAAATATTTCAAATGTTTCTGATTTTTCCAGATCCACACGTTTGGGACAGTAGGTATTTATACAAGTTAATAATACATTTTTCTAGTTCAAAACCTTGATCAAACTTGTTCCACACAACTCCACAAACACTCTTGATCTACCATACACTTCTCAAAGTGTCATGGGGTCCTAAACTTCACTAAATATAGTGGGATTCATGAGGAGGCTACTAAAATTAGTGGATCTATTGTTTTGAGGTAGTTTGAAAGAAAAATTGTATCATTAACATAAGTATCTTGCATTATTAACTATAATAACTTGAAAATACATAACCACATGGATCAAATGAAAGTATGAAATGGTAAAAATAGTTTCTTGAACTTACTTTGAAGATTGGATGAGAATGGATGAAAATGGACTACAAACTTGGAGTTTTTATTTCAAAACTCTAACAAGAATGCTAAAAGGAACTTGTAGATTACCAAAGCTTGAAAAAAATCTTGGAATTACTTATGGTTTTTGTGGTTTGCCGTGGACATGAACAAGAGGAAAAGAGGAAATATTTGTTCTATGTGTTTTACAAATGAGGTAACATGTAAGACTTGTTAAATTAATTCAAGAAACATGATACTAACTCTAATAAATGCAAGAAGGAATTTTGTAAGAAAAGAATGGGGGAGGGGCGTATTTTATGGAGAATAGGGCAAGTGTACACTAAGGTGGCACTTTAGTGAATGAGTTAGTGTATTATGTGTCCACTTCGGGTGTTATCGGGTACCGGTTTGTCTTGAAACAAATATCAACGAAGTGACGTAAAATACGACGAAGTTGTATAAATGGTAAAATTATACTCCTGACAAGAATCGGGTGTCAGAATAATTATCGGGTTAAAAATTCGCGATCTGACGGTATTATAAGCTCCTGACGGAATTTGTAGCGATTGGTTTAAAAACACCGGGTAAATTAATAATATCATCTCTATATTACTAAATTTAATATGAAAATATACCAGGATCATTATCGGGAGTATTTGGTATAATGTAAGTAGAAATTACTGAGTGGTAACGTTAATGATATAAATAGCCATACGTAAACTGTAATAATGCATACCCGTGCATTAACTACTGTACTGAATATGATACTGATGATATGCAGACTCCTCTAGTCTACATGATGTGTCCTTAACTGAAATGCATGAATTCACAGCTAAACCGATCGGGTTACGTGAATTTTTGATCATTCGTAAACTAGGTTTACGAATTACTGAATGCTGATGATGAACTGAAATTTTCTCCGGGAATGAATAGTGTCACGTGAATAGTAAAATTTCCGAAAGTTTCTCAAAATATCAAATTGACCTCGAAAATGATGAATAGTGAAAAGTGAATAGTGATCGGTGAATAGTAAATAGTGAATAGTAACTCGGGAATAGTAAATTGTCGAGATTAGGAAAATGACCTAAAATTACGATGTGTGACATTCACCCACCCTTAAGGAATTCAGTCCCTGAATTCAGCTGGTGTTAGTCTCTGGAGTGGGTTCTGGGAAAAGATGCGGGTATTTGAGTCGCATCTGGTCTTCTCGTTCCCAAGTAAACTCAGGACCTCGGCGAGAATTCCAGCGAACTTTGACGATCGGAATTCGACTTTGCTTCAACTGTTTGACTTCTCGGTCCATGATTTCAACTGGTTCCTCTATGAAGTTAAGCTTATCATCGAGCTGAATCTCTTCCAATGGAATCACAAGTGTTTCGTCTGAAAGACATTTCTTGAGGTTTGAGACATGAAACGTGTTATGAACGTTACTGAGCTCTGGCGGTAGTTCAAGTTTGTAGGCTACTAGACCAACCCTTTCAAGGATCTTGAATGGCCCAATGTACCTCGGGTTCAGCTTCCCGCGTTTTCCGAATCGAATCACGCCCTTCCAAGGCGAGACTTTCAACATGACTTTGTCTCCAACCTGAAATTCTAATGGTTTGCGTCGAACATCAGCGTAGCTTTTCTGTCGGCTTCTAGCTGTTTTGAGTCTTTCACGAATCTGAATGATCTTTTCTGTTGTTTCCCTAACCAACTCTGGACCAGTTAGTTGTACATCACCAACTTCGGCCCAACATACTGGAGACCGGCATTTACGACCATACAATGCCTCAAATGGTGCTGCCTTTATGCTCGAATGATAACTGTTATTGTAGGAAAACTCGATTAATGGCAAATGGTTAGCCCAACCATTTCCAAAATCAATCACGCATGCCCTGAGCATGTCTTCCAATGTCTGGATCGTTCTCTCACTCTGACCATCGGTCTGAGGATGATAGGCAGTGCTCATGTCTAATCTGGTGTTGAATGCATCTTGTAATGACTTCCAGAAATTTGAAGTAAAGCGACTATCTCTGTCGGAAATGATGGAGACTGGTGCGCCGTGCTTTGAGACTATTTCTTTGACATAAAGTCTGGTGAGCTGTTCCATAGTGTAAGTCTCTTTGATTGGAATAAAATGGGCTGATTTGGTGAGACGATCAACGATTACCCAAATAGTATCGTAACCGCCTGCAGTCTTGGGAAGTTTGGTAACAAAATCCATTGTAATGTGTTCCCATTTCCATTGTGGAATCTCCGGTTGCTGAAGTAATCCTGATGGCTTCTGGTACTCGGCTTTCACTTTAGCACAAGTAAGGCATTTGCTGACATATGTAGCTATCTCTGCTTTCATATTCGGCCACCAATAAAGTTTCTTAAGATCCTGATACATCTTATCAGAACCTGGATGAATAGAGTACTTCGACTTGTGCGACTCATGCATGATCAACTCTCTTATTCCACCATAGAGAGGTATCCAACTCCTGTCTTTGAAGCACAATACTCCATCTGATCTTCTTACTAAGCCGTTTGCATTGTCCTCCATTCCCTTGAGTGTCTCATTTGGTAAGTTTTCTTCCTTGAGCGCCTCCACTTGAGCCTCGAGGATTTTTGATGGAAGTGGTGAAATGATTGTCATACCCAATGATCTGACTCTCAAAGGCTTGAGTCGTTCCTTCCGACTGAGTGCATCTGCCACAACATTGGCTTTTCCTGGGTGATATCTGATCTCACAGTCGTAATCACTAAGCAGCTCTAACCAACGACGTTGCCTCATATTGAGTTCTTTCTGATCAAGTATGTACTGTAAGCTTTTATGGTCTGTGAATACTACACACTTGGTACCATAAAGGTAATGCCTCCAAATCTTGAGTGCGAAAACCACTGCACCCAACTCTAAGTCGTGTGTGGTGTAGTTCTTCTCATGCTTCTTAAGCTGTCGATATGCATATGCTATTACCTTCTCGTTCTGCATCAACACTGCTCCCAATCCTTTGTTCGATGCATCACAGTATACTACGAAGTTCTCAATCCCTTCTGGTAGTGCCAAAATTAGCGCGCTACAAAGCTTCTGCTTTAATGTCTGAAAAGCGGTTTCCTGTTTTTCTCCCCATTCGTATTTCTGGTTCTTTTGCGTCAACTTGGTCAATGGCTTTGCTATCTTAAAAAACCCTTCAATAAACCTTCTGTAGTATCCGGCAAGTCCTAAGAATTGACGAATTTCTGTAGGAGTCTTTGGTGTTGCCCAATCCTTAACTGCCTCAATCTTTGCTGGATCAACTTGTAATCCCTGACTATCAATGACATGACCAAGAAATTGTACTTTGCGGATCCAAAAATCACACTTTGAAAATTTGGCGTACAGTTTCTCTTTCTTAAGAAGCTCTAAGATTGTTCTAAGGTGTTCTCTATGCTCTTCTTCACTCTTTGAGTAAATCAAGATATCGTCAATGAATACAATCACAAACTTATCTAGATATGGCTTGCACACCCTGTTCATAAGATCCATGAACACAGCTGGTGCGTTGGTTAATCCGAACGGCATAACCTGAAACTCATAATGTCCATAACGTGTTCTGAATGCGGTCTTCGAAATATCATCCTCCCGAACTCTAAGCTGATGGTATCCTGACCTTAAGTCAATCTTGGAGTAATAACTGGAACCTTGCAATTGATCAAACAAATCGTCGATCCTAGGAAGTGGATAACGATTCTTCACTGTCAGCTTGTTTAATTCTCGGTAGTCAATGCACATTCTGAAAGATCCATCTTTCTTCTTCACAAACAAGACTGGTGCTCCCCAAGGTGAGGAACTCGGTCTAATGAATCCCTTGTCCAAGAGCTCTTGCAATTGGTTCGACAACTCTTGCATTTCCGAAGGTGCAAGTCGATAAGGTGCTCGCGCAACTGGTGCAGCTCCGGCACTAAGTCAATTTGAAACTCAATTTGACGAGCAGGTGGAAGTCCTGGTAAATCTTCAGGAAACACTTCCGGAAAATCTTTGACAATTGGCACATCTTCAAGTCGCTTTTCATCCGACTTCTTTTCTGTGATGTGAGCCAAGAATGCATAACAGCCTTTCTTAATGTACTTCTCAGTCTTGATGCATGAAATGATACTAAGTCTAGTCCCACTTCGTTCTCCACGAATGACCAGTGTTTCGCCGTCATATGGAAGATGAACAACCTTTTCATCACAAATGATTCTTGCTTGGTGGCGGGATAACCAATCCATACCGATAACGATATCAAAACTTCCAAGTTCTACCGGCATGAGGTCTATGTTGAATGGGTGGTTTAGAAAATTAAGAGTGCAACCACGAATGATGGTCTCAGTGCCAACTAACGAACCATTAGCTAATTCAACGTGATAAGAAGTGTCTAATGTGGTAGGTTCAATGTTGAGTAAAGGTGCAAATGCAGTAGACACAAAACTTCTATCGGCTCCTGAATCAAATAAAATGGATGCATAGCGATTATTAACGAGGAACGTACCCGTGACAACATTCGGGTCCTCCTTGACCTCTTCGCCTCCAATGACATAAACTCTTCCTCTTGCTGTTCCACCTTGGTTTCCAGTTTTCTGATCTTTTCCTTTCGGGCAGTTTCTCTTGAAATGTCCGACTTCTCCACAACCAAAGCATGTTACTAGGGGTTTCTGATTATCAACCACAATCTGAGCTTTGCAATCCCGGGTCGAATGACCAACCTTTTTACAGTTCCCACACGGATTTGGACAGTTTCCAGGGTTATGGTGGGTTTGACATTTGTTGCACTTAGGTAAATTTCCATGGTAACCTCCTTTCTCAGCTTGTCCTGCAACATAAGCCTTTGCAGTTTCTTGTTTCTTGGGTGGTGGTTGAGTAACATTGTTACTTGGATTGTTGTCTAGGTTTCTTTTGTTATTGTTTCTGTTGGAATTGTTTCGGTTATTGTTTCGGTAATTGCTGGAGTTGTTGTTGTTGTAAGTACGGTTGGTGTTGGTGTTGCTGTTGTTGTTGTTTGAAGTAGTTCCTTTCTTCACAATCTGAGCCATGAGTTTCTGAGACATCCTGATTGCCTCATCCAGAGTCTGCGGATCAAAAGAGATAACATCTCCCTGGATATTGTTGGGTAGTCCACCAATGAAATTCTCTAACAGCTTCTCATTTTCTGGGACCATAGTTGGACACAATGCAGCCAATTCCTGAAACCTCCTGATGTATGTTTCAATGTCATTCCCAGCTGTCACTAGTTCATAGAACTCAGTTTCCAACTTTTTCACTTCTGTTCGAGGACAAAACTTCTTTGTCAACAACTTCTTGAATTCGTCCCATGCGATCTTGTGAGCATTTTCCATTCCCATGGGCTTAGCATACGAATTCCACCACGACATGGCTTCATCAATGAGAGTACTAGTAGCAAACTTAACTTTGTACTCCTCTGGACAGTTACACAGAAGAAAAACAGATTCAATCTTCTCGAACCAACGAATCATAGCAGTGGCTCCTTCAGTGCCTTTGAATTTTGGTGGATCTCCACTCTTGAAGTCCTTGTACGTACACTTACGTCCATTAGTACCATTTCCATTCTGTCCTGCAGAACCCGCGGTTCCTGCTTGAGAAACAGCTTCAGCAGCAGCTGCGGCTACAGCAGCTCTTTCATTCTCTAGTGCTGTTCTTATGCTGTCGGAAACAAGCTTCCTGATTGCAGCTGGTGTCATAGTAGGAGCTCTTTTAGGTGGCATGATTCTTCATAATCACAAAAGATAACAACAATGAGATATCATGGTAGAATGATCATCATACACAATATATACAACCACAACATGTATATACATCCACAACAAGTATGAATACAACCGCAACATGTATAAATACAACCACAACATGTATAAATACAATGAAATCACAACGAGAGATAACCATGAAACATCATAATATAATCACAAAACATGAATATAGTACATGAAAGTTTCGATCACGTGGACCGATATCATAACAGCACAACAACATCCTACATAGTAGAGTCATACTTGATACATTTGTTTGTAATACAACCAAAAGACAACAAGTTCATACTATGTCCCACACCCCGGGACTAGGATAATAATGTACAAGCTATATGATAGAAGTCTAGCACTAAGCACCTCATGGTGCTCCACCTAATCCACGCCTCAGGCGACTGATATCCCTAGACATGGCAACAATGATCTCCTCCAAATGCTCCACTCGAAGCTGGAGGTCAGCCTCTCAGGTCTCTGATGCGGTCAATCTGGCCTGAACTGATGTAACATGGCCTGAAGTCTCTAGCTGGCGTGTCTCTAATCCATGGAAAGACACATCGATGGCAACCCTGCCCTGAACTAATCCCTCAATCTCTTCCCCAATAGCCTCAATACGGCTCACTGGTGTCTCGTCTAGATGAGACAATGCCCAGTCAATCTCTCTCTGGAGCTGATCTAGTCGCGAGTCAAATGTAGTAGCGGTGTGTGATCTAGCAGCAGCAGCTCTCGAGCTCTCTCCAACCTTGAATCGGCTGGGTGGTCTATCATCGGTAGACTCTGTAGTAGCTGGAGATGGGGAATCAACTCGTGCACGCTTCTTGAGCGGCAACTCAGAAGTAGGAACAGGATCTCTAGAGTGTACTGGTGTTGGTGGTAACTCAGACACCGACAAGGGTGGTAAAGGTGGTGATAGTGATGCCAATGGTGGTAATGATGGTGAAGGTGATGGTGATGGTACAGTACGGCAGGCTACTCGCTTACGTGTTGTCAAGCGACATCTATGAGAATGAGAATGAGCAGACACACTATAACAACCTCTAGTGGCATGGTCAAGTGAAGATGGTGGTGGTAATGGAACAAAGGCAGCAGGTGATCTGACATAAGTACGGTGAACCCGCTTTGCAGCAGTGCGCTTCATGCGCGGCCCACCAGGGTAACAACGGTAAATCTGACCAATAGGAATCGGTTGTCCCGGCTGGATGACCGGTACAACATCAGGACCATGATGGATAACAGGTGATGCTGGTGGAGTGGGTGCAACCTCCCCCTCTTCAAAGGGTTCAGTCTCCCCCTCTGACATGACAGGTGTAGGCTGTGGGGTAGACTCCACAGATGACAAGATAATGATAGGTAGTGACGGTGATGAAACCGACTCTAGTATGATAGATGGAAGTGATGAAGAGTGCTCGGTCTCAGAGTCCGATGATATAATAATGGGATGCGTGTCTGACGACATCTCTGTGACAATCGATATGAAAAATATAGTGAATAATCATGTAAATAATGTAAATCATGATGAAATAATGTATGTATGAAAATCACATGTATACTGACTATGCACTTATGCTATAATGATGAAATGCTATGATGGTGTGGTTATAGTCTAGGGTCCAAGATACAACCTAGTTCGCTATAACCTTGCTCTGGTACCAATCTGTCACACCTCCAAATTTCATGACTTGCAGCGGAATATTGCATTCAAGGGCATGACTGATCATAGCACTTAGCACGGTTATATTGAACGACCTAAAGTGTCGTTTTGAAAATACATCATTTGATTAATTTAAAACATTCAGAGTTACAAGTTTAGGTCCCAAAAGGTGAAACAAGTTTACGAAAAACCAAGTTCATACATATCAAACGATGATAAGTGCATAAAAATATAAAGTGAGACGCGTCGACTCCGCGACTCCATGATAAGCCATATGCAGTCCAACATGCGGGTACCTTAATTACCTGAAAATACATTGCTAAAAAGGTCAACAATAATGTTGGTGAGTTCATAGGTTTATGTAAATGAAATGTTGTACGGAAACCATAAGTATAAAAGTGTATGACAAAGATGCCACATAAAAATGTTACAATATCTCTTAAGCTCATGACCCCGAAGCTAGACTGAATGAAATGCCCCAACAGAGTGTTTTGCCAGTCACTCTAATATGATTCAAATGAAATGCGTTCGTATATCCAGTTGGAGCTACCAACTCGAACGGAGGAGTCACCCTCAATAGATCTATTCACTCACTCTCGCTTGCTCACAATTAACGGTTCATGATAATAAAGGGGACTTTAATCTGGGCAATGATGTAACTTAAGCAATGTAACTGAGTTTGTATACTATGGTCCGCATAAAAATGGTGCAATGTATTCTCCCCCGAGAATTTAGAAATCACATAATAAATTTAAAACGGGGCTATGAAGACTCACCTGGTATGATAGCAAATGATCACAATAGATACGATGAAAATGATACTCGGCCTCTAAACGCGACCTATTATGAATGATATGACCCATTGTGAGCAATGATAGAACTCAAATCATGCAATTACGTATGTTAACGATACCACTTGATACTTTTAAAAATACCATTTATTGTCAAAATAAACGTTTTTGACATATCGTCAAGTTATAAAACATTTCTCGTTTATATATAGTGAAATGGTACTCAATGATCCTTATTTGGTATAATATAGTCAAGTATACATATTTTGCCGCAAAACAATACTTTTTACTAATTATGAATTATACCAATTTGGCCGTGTAAAACTAGTCGCGAAAATTATATACTTTACATGTTAGTATTCCGACTTGACGTTCTCAAAAACCTTATAACAATATTTCAATATCGTTACTTTTGACGTTGAATCAACCGCGCCTCGATCGATTTGGTAAACGGCTATCAATGTTTCAAGTTATGAAAATAATAGTTTTAACACTTTATTTACTTATAAAAAAAAATAGGCTGTCCAATTATATATGTATCGTCGGGTCTTTAAAATTCGTATCTCGGTCGTAACAAGCTCGTTTTCAACGTTCTAGATATCCACGGGTTCGTATAAACCTAAACTAACGTATTTTCAATGTCTCGGCTCATCTAGATCACGGCTAACGACTCGTTTTGCTCCTGAAATCCGGCCAACAGCATGTTGTTTTTCTGAAAACTATATATTTCGTCGCGTAACTTTAAAAATTCATATTTTCTTCGTTATAACTTGGATTTTTAATGATTCTTGCGCTCACGGGTTCGTTTTTGAGTGTATTTTATAAATATTTAGGCCAAAATATTTCAAATGTTTCTGATTTTTCCAGATCCACACGTTTGGGACAGTAGGTATTTATACAAGTTAATAATACATTTTTCTAGTTCAAAACCTTGATCAAACTTGTTCCACACAACTCCACAAACACTCTTGATCTACCATACACTTCTCAAAGTGTCATGGGGTCCTAAACTTCACTAAATATAGTGGGATTCATGAGGAGGCTACTAAAATTAGTGGATCTATTGTTTTGAGGTAGTTTGAAAGAAAAATGGTATCATTAACATAAGTATCTTGCATTATTAACTATAATAACTTGAAAATACATAACCACATGGATCAAATGAAAGTATGAAATGGTAAAAATAGTTTCTTGAACTTACTTTGAAGATTGGATTAGAATGGATGAAAATGGACTACCAACTTGGAGTTTTTATTTCAAAACTCTAACAAGAATGCTAAAAGGAACTTGTAGATTACCAAAGCTTGAAAAAAATCTTGGAATTACTTATGGTTTTTGTGGTTTGCCGTGGACATGAACAAGAGGAAAAGAGGAAATATTTGTTCTATGTGTTTTACAAATGAGGTAACATGTAAGACTTGTTAAATTAATTCAAGAAACATGATACTAACTCTAATAAATGCAAGAAGGAATTTTGTAAGAAAAGAATGGGGGAGGGGCGTATTTTATGGAGAATAGGGCAAGTGTACACTAAGGTGGCACTTTAGTGAATGAGTTAGTGTATTATGTGTCCACTTCGGGTGTTATCGGGTACCGGTTTGTCTTGAAACAAATATCAACGAAGTGACGTAAAATACGACGAAGTTGTATAAATGGTAAAATTATACTCCTGACAAGAATCGGGTGTCAGAATAATTATCGGGTTAAAAATTCGCGATCTGACGGTATTATAAGCTCCTGACGGAATTTGTAGCGATTGGTTTAAAAACACCGGGTAAATTAATAATATCACCTCTATATTACTAAATTTAATATGAAAATATACCAGGATCATTATCGGGAGTATTTGGTATAATGTAAGTAGAAATTACTGAGTGGTAACGTTAATGATATAAATAGCCATACGTAAACTGTAATAATGCATACCCGTGCATGAACTACTGTACTGAATATGATACTGATGATATGCAGACTCCTCTAGTCTACATGATGTGTCCTTAACTGAAATGCATGAATTCACAGCTAAACCGATCTGGTTACGTGAATTTTTGATCATTCGTAAACTAGGTTTACGAATTACTAAATGCTGATGATGAACTGAAATTTTCTCCGGGAATGAATAGTGTTACATGAATAGGAAAATTTCTGAAAGTTTCTCAAAATATCAAATTGACCTCGAAAATGATGAATAGTGAAAAGTGAATAGTGATTAGTGAATAGTAAATAGTGAATAGTAACTCGGGAATAGTAAATTGTCGAGATTAGGAAAATGACCTGAAATTACGATGTGTGACAGAAAACTCATCTATTTGACTATTACTCGACCTGACATCTCTTTTGCTGTAAGTCTTGTTAGTCAACATACGCATGCACCCACTACATATCATTTAACATTTGTGAAGCGTATCTTAAGGTATCTCAAGGGCACGATAGGTCATGGGATAATGATGGAAAAAATGGGCACAAAAATATTGTGGGTGTTGAGTTAAATGTGACCAAATTATCCCTCACAAGTATTTGAAACATTTAATCAGCCTAAGTTAAGGATAGCCGATCATGTCAAAGATCCAACTCTTTCTCTGATAGAGTCAACACGTAAACAAAAGAGCAAAGTTTACCTTTGACTGAATGATTAGCACAGCTGAACATCATCAGCTATCCAAAAGACTCATAGGTGAAACACCTTTGAGTGAACCTCAGATAAGTTAGAGTGAAAGACCACTGAATGGAAGATCAGCGGTCTAAAGGACTCACTCAGTGTTCACATATCTGAGGATAAACACCTCAGATATGTTGTGTAACTTCTCAGCCACAACAGTCTTGCTTTGCAAAGAGAAAGTCTAAAATTGATTGAAAACTTTGTAACCTGATATCGGAGTTAGCTAAAACGAAGGGCAGAGAAGTGACAAACCCCTGAGACCTCAAGGACTGAAAAATGCCCTTAGGTCTCTGATAATGACTTATCATCTTAAGCCATGCAGATGAACCATTTGCACTTATCATATACACTCAGAGTATTTCTTCAACATACTTGCAAAGTGTATCCTTGGAGCTGACTGAAGTACTCAGCTATGCTTAGGCGGGAGTAATTTGAGCTAAAGCAAAGCAGGAAAACCCTTAGGAAGATAAGGATTCATCGAGAGCAGGGAAACCAACTTGCATGTACCAGAGTTGTCAGCACAGTAAAGCAACCCCAGCCACACAAGTGCACGTGTACCTTACTTCCAGTTTGCTTCTAGTTTAGTTATTACTATTCTTGTAACTACTAACAGTGTATCTCCCTTTGTATATAAAAGGGAGGTTAGTAGTAGTGATAGGCAACAAATTCCACCTCTAGAACACACTTCCTCTTCTAAGTGGGATCTTCCTCTTTATAACTTGAAGAGAAGCATTTGTCATTACTAGAGATAGTATTCCGCAACTATCCCTCGTAAAAGCCTTCACCTTCAACCTCTAAAATGAGACTGTTACAGTCGTAATGTACAAATGGGTATTATTAGTTGATCATGGTCAAGATTGTGTAACCATGGTCTCATTTATAATAAACATAAGTTATTTTCATTTGCTCAAGCTTTTGTTTATACAATTCATGGTGTTTCACAAATATATCGGACCAACAGTGGGATATAGCGATTCTGATTAGGCCGGTAATTCTCTTGATCATCAATCAACCACCGGTTTATTGTGTTTTTGTTGGTGGTAATCTTGTATCATGGAAAAGCAAAAAACAACATGTTGTAGCACGATCTAGTGCAGAAGCCGAGTATCGAGCAATGGCTACAACATCATGTGAAATGGTATGGCTTAAACGTCTTCTTGATAACCTTGGATGTACATGTGTAGCACACTGTAACACCCCCAAAATTTACAACGAAGCAGCGGAAGGCTAATTGGGGTATTACAACTCGGATCACAGTCATAATCATAGAAAACGACCCAAAAGAGACGTTTTAGAAAAAGTTGGGTTATCATTCAATAAACTTAGCATACAAGGTTACTAAAAGAAGTTTTACGAGAATTAAAGTTACACAAATAAAAAGGTTTCATGTTTAAAATGAATGATAACATTATTGATCATGGTTCATAAAGAGGGGTCCTTTGCCATCTCCGTGCCAGATTTGCCTTTATTAGTTACCTGAGATAAACATGCTAAAAAGTCAACAAATTGTTGAGTGAAATTCATAAGTTTATAGTTAAGTAGTTGAACACAAGATATAGTTGATAATTTGCATCGAATTACAAATATCATGGAAAAACAATGTTATTGCCCTAAGCTCATGACACTCAAACGTTAACTGTGTATCATAAAAATGATATAAGTGATGATGCCCTCTCGTAGGTACTTGCCAGTTACCTATTGGTATACAAATATAGTGCGTCTGGTTACCATTCCGACTAACACAAACGAGGTCGTCAACCCCAATAGATCTATCCACAATATTCACGTTCACTCGCAAGTGATTAATGGTTCATGATGGTGAGGGACTTTTGGCAATAGTGGTACTTAGGCAATAACAAAATCAGGCATAACATACATTCATAAAATCACTTGTGTTCAGGTTTATAGCATGTATCTCCCCCACGGAAATTTATAAAATGTGTAAAAGTGGGGCTATGAACTCACCTCGGTGGTACAGTAGTCCAGATATAGAAATATCAAGTGTGAAAGGGAACGGCTCAATACACGCGACCTGAATTAATATGGTAAACCTTAGATTTCGATGGTTTATGTTCAAGACCTTAATGTTTAAAAGGCAATGTTTGAAAAGTATTTGTATCATCGTTACTTGTGTGGCAACTGCTTAAAGTTCGAAAGTTATATATTTATATGACTTGTGTGTATGAATCGTTTCCCGATATTATGAAGTCGTCTATTATTAAATCAAAAGTTAGTGATAATGAGTTAAATATTTTTAGTTGATGAACGATAAGTTATTAAATGTTTTATTTATTTTTTTAGTTAGTTGATTATTATTCGTAAATAATGTTGTTATTTATATTTTGATGCTGTCGGGTTTATATCTTTTATTTTAGTTTCTATAAAATTCTTATTGTTAGTGCAAATATTACGATATTTAAACTAAACGGTTTCTTCGGTTTTAATAATGACAAACATGTAACTTGTAATGCATAACGTAAAATGCGCAAGTTACTTGTAAACATAAATCATCAATGCATACTTTCATCAACACCTCTCGACGTCTCAAGTATGCTTCAATAAGTCGTAGATTTCCATCCCGACGTAAATCACTCAAGGTATGAACAAACAAATCTATAACTTGACTAATGATCAAAGGATTATATTTTTGTCTAAACTTCACATTTTTAATGTGACAAAACATTTTTTCAAAAATACATTTTACAAATTATTTTTGAATTAAAAAGAAATGTTTTAATTTGAAAAATAAGTTTAAAATCACCAACAACTATTTCCCCCCCCCCCCCCCCCAAATCAGCTCCAAACTTCCCCAAATAAACTTTCACCACTAAAAACAAAATTTGGAGCGTCCCTGTCTGGGACGGTACCATGGTACCACTAAATTTAGTGGTACCGTGCCCCCTGTAATGGTCAAATCTTCATTGCCTATAAATACCCGTCCATTCCACAGTTTTTAGGCATCCTTTTCCACACACAATTTTCTGAGTTCAAATCTCCTATCACATATACTCTCCTTTAATCATGTAGTTAGTTTATCTTTGTTTAAGAGTGATCCAATCATCCATTCAAGTGACCACCTTCATTCCTCTATTAGTGAAAGAGAAGAACACATCGTATCACAAAGATACAAAGTGTTATAGTGTTAGTGTAGTGCACTCATAACATTCGTTACGTACTTGTTGTATCTTGATATACATCAAGTTGTCTATCATCTTGTTTAGTTAGTTCGTGTGGATTATTATGATCTTGTAGAGATCAGAGAGATCTTGTGTAGCTAGTGTTGATAGTGAGTAGATCGGGTAGATCGTGTGAAGATAAGGTAGACCGGGTATATCGTGAGTAGATCGTGAGTAGATCGGGTAGATCGACTGTAGATCATGTGGATCTTGTAGCTTATGTGATTTGTGAAGATCGGGTAGATCGTGAGTGAGATTGGTACTAGCTAGATTAGTACTCGACATCTAGCTTAGTGTCAAAAAATAATGTAAGCGGCGCGGTTTATGTGTTTAGGCCTTAAAACACAAGGTTTGTTATGTTGGGCCATAAAACATAACGGGTTTGGTTGTACCCGAAGAAGAACTCGACTTCTAGCTTAGTGACGGAAAATATTGTAAGCGACGTTGTATGGTTTTCTCCGCCAAGAAGGGAGCTTGTTGATTAGTGAAGTAACTCTCGAGCTGGGTACTCGGGGAGTGGAGTAGGGCGAAGAGGAGCTTCGTGACCGAACCACTATAAATCATCGTGTCCGGTTTGCGCTTTCTTTACTCATCTCTTTACCTTTTATTTTTGCATTTACCGCTTTACATTTATGTTTTGCATTGCGTTTATATTTGTGTGGTTTGTTCCTTATGTTGTGTTAGTTATGTTTATGTCATGGCTTGTTAGTTATTATATGTCTAAGTTTGTGTCATTGTGACATGCCTTACATGTTGCTTTATATTATCTCTAATTCATGTAAGACTAGTGTTGACACTTTTCATATTATGTCACACTTGATCGGGTGTTTGATACAAAAGTTTTTAAGTTTTTAAATGGAAACGTATTCACCCCCCCCCCTCTACGGTTTCCACAATTGGTATCAGAGCCACGTCGCTCAAATTTTTAAGACAAATGGTTTTCAAAATTGAGTACGATCCATGTATCAAATTACCCATGAAGGTGATAAAATATGAAAAGTATTTAGTTGCTTAATACTTACAAGTTTTGTTTTTAAGTATACTTTGTCATACTAGCTTGAATATTTTCTTAAACAAATAAAAGAATAGATTTTATAAGTATCCGGTCATGTCTTTTGAACGAGTCGTAAAGTGATGCGGTTTTGAAAGGAGCGTTTTGGACAACTCTTTATTTTATAGTAAATATATATTTGTAAATGTTTTTCTTAGTCCTAAACATGGAAATGTTACTTAACATATTCTACATATTCGATATCTAGTTTACTAAGTTTTACATCTCTTCGTTATGTCGAAACAGAAATTTAGTCTGAGACAGAACTGCAATAACAGTGGACGGTACCACTAAATATAGGACGGTACCATTATATTTAATGGTACCGTGGGGTATTTAAAGGTACTGTGCACCTGTCTGTCTGTTTTCAGAATTGGGTCATTTTTAGAAATTCATATAAAATCAACCATAAATCTGTAGGATTCGTGTCACCCATCATTTTAAACGAAGTTGAGTCTACTTTCATTCGAAAAATACTTTTATGAATTTATTCTAAATGAAAGTATATTAGAATCCTTGATTTTCAACTAAAGGTCTTTTTGGTCATGCCGTTTGCGTAAATTTTTGGTTAAACTGAAAAAGGGCGTTTCAACTTTCGAACCTTGACGTATTTTCAAAGTGACTTGGTAAAAATCTTTGAAATGGGGAGGAAACCAATTCATTTTCAAATAAAATCAAGCTTAGTATACATTGTTATACTTAATACACAAAATGATGATAAGTATTTTTGTGTGTTATGCTAAATGGTTATTTGCTTTTCTTTGTGTATTAGCATTGTTAGTTAATACTTTTGAGTGCTTATAGTTATCTTTAGTTGAGCTAATTATGTCTATAATCACAAGCGTTTTACATGTCTTGTTGCTATGTGTTGATTATTAATTTTCCGGTTTATGCGTCAATAGGACTTAGACTAGACTTCTTGCACTAAGTTGCGTAATTGGTTTTGCATTGCATATAGGCATAGACCACTTTTCTTGCATATGTGTTTTTGACATCTTGCATTTAGTAACCTTCTTAGGATTGGAAACTAAGTTGGTTGATCATGTGTGTCAAAAGATATTGTCTTACATAATTATTTTTCCAAAGGTTTAAGTGTAAAAAATATATCACCTCAAAGTAATTAACACTTTCATTAAATCCATAACATGATCTCTAAAACATTACATCATCTTTTCTTACTTGACCATGGGTTGTCTAAACAAGATAATATATCATATTAATACACTAGTATTTAAGTAAAAGAAAATGTATTAAACTTGCATTGATCTAACACACACACAAAATGTTTTAAACATTTAGTATTTTACATATGTTGTATAAAAATGGTTAAGATAATTATTCTTATACTCTTGATATATCGAAAACTAAGAATATTATACTTAATAATAAATAGTTTTCGCACATAAAAATAAATGACAATCTCGACGTAGTAAGTTAATATGTCATTAACCTCACACATACAACTAGTATTAAAATAAATGGAACACATTGCTTAAATTTTTATTTTCTTTTTAAAAGGAGTGATCGTGAGGGTCAAGAAAGATTTCGAGTACATATCAATTCATTATTCAAATTATGATTGATATCATCATCGAATCTAATTGACAAGTTTTCGAGTATGAACATGAAATTAGAGTCATTATTTGTCTAGCTTCAAGATAAAATCAAAATATAACGAAATATATTATCTTTAATCTACATACTCAATCACACTCGGTTGTTATGAAAATAGTGACTTCCTCTCAAGACGAAAATAATATGCATCAGATCATAACTTACACTTGTGTTGACGATGCCATATTGAGTCTTCTTGTCCAATGGTTGTGTTCAAAACATTAGACTAATATGTTTAAAAAAATGCATAAAATACACAACTAAGTAGGATTGACAACTTGGATGTTTATCCGAAATATAAAAGTAATTTACATTGCAATGCAATTAGTAAATGTGTCATTTCCCAAAAACTAAACAGGAGCAAACAAACAACATATGTAAACTTTTCTCATGAACGACTCAACACTCAAAATCACATGTCTAGTAAAAGTGTCACACATAATATGTTATTAACTATTATGTACGTCATCAATCTTCGAGAATATCACATGTATTTCTCTTATCAAAAGATTGACAAAGGATAACTTATATCTTATGCATCTTATTTTCTTTGTAACATGAATGGTTATGTTACAAGAGAATACATTGCATCTTGTTTAACAAATATAGGATATTATATTGGAGTAATAACCCAATACAACATGTGTCATTTCATAAACAAATAAAATTGATCATATACTAAAATGCTTATTTTACTAAGCATTCGTAAGAGTGATAAGTTTCCTCTTAGAAAAGCATATTTGGGTAAAGTGGAGTAATCCTGCACCCTGGTAAGTATATTAACCAAAAAAACATTTAAGTACAAAGGATATGGGTGAATCCCATATCTCAGCCCGTTACATAGGCGAAAAGCTTACATAACAAGGAACTTCCTATTTTCTAGACAAGAAAATAACTCACTACTCATAAAGACATAAAAACTCCTAATGTCGACAAAATTACTTCTTCCGAAGACCTTGGAGCTTGATATCATACATGTCATAAAAGGCATCCAAATTCCCTGGAAGGTCATCAATATGATACGCATAGTCATCATAATCATAATAGTCTTCAAGATCATGTCCCCCACCTGTCGATGAGAAAAAATCTAAAGGCTTATCAAATAAATTTGCAGACTCATCAAAGGTGTTAACAACCTCCTCATCGCTATCAGAGTCAACAATCTCTCCAACCGTAGAGAAAGGGTTAACTCTCTTAGTAGACGAAGAGGTACTAGGCATAGGCGTTCCAACTTCCTTCTCCTTCAGCTTACTCACATGCGACTCATGCAAAGTATTACCAGTCTTAAGAGACTCATTTACCTTGTCATCCATTCAACTACCGGCATCCACATCTTTACTCACTTCCTTAGTTAGAATACCCAAATCGTCTATATCATCCATATTAAGGGCATCAAACTGATTAGATGTAGGAATCTTTGTTCCACTTGTACTAGCCACATCAACAGCCTTCTTCTTATTCACATCCACTTTCTTAGGTTCAGGAGGAGGAGCTTTGGGACGATACTGAAAATTCTTACCCACAACAGGCTTAGTAAAACCTCCCTTACCCGGATTAGTTTGACCAGAATTCTTACCCTTTTTCTTGTTAGTAACCATTTGGAAACCATCATTAGGCTTTCCCATACCAATAGGGACATTCGGCTCCTCATTAACTTCATTACGAACCACCTCCTTAACACATTTCGGGCAATTAATACGATCATGCCCAAAAACTTTGCATATATCACAATGGGGAGGCTTCCATTCGTATTCAACCTTAATGACAGCCGTAGTGAAACCAATATCATCCTTCATGGGGATAGCCATAGTAACTTCACTCTTTAAATCAGCATCCGATGATAATTCCACAAGAGCACGAGCAAAACTAATACGACCCCATGAATCAACACACATTGAGCTTGTAAAAGCATCTAACATAATTGGCTTACCAACCTGTGTAGCTATCAAGCTCAAACCGTCTTCAGAGTAAGCAAGCAATGGTACATTGTGCAATTTAATCCAGACAGGGACTTTAGTTACCTCACTTTTGGTTAACGACACCTCAGGTGTCCATTTGGTGAGGATTAGAGGTGAATTATGAATAATCCAAGGACCCCGTTGAAGCACATTATCAACACCCTCTTTAGAATCAAACTTGAAGAGGAAAACACCAGCATCGTTTTTCATAAGTTTTTTCAAACCAAATTTACCCCACGTATTCGTGACATAGTTTTGAACCAACGGGAAGGCAATATTCTTGCCAACAAAGAAACCAATAAGAGTATTATCATATCGGTTCAAAACACCCTCCATAGCAGCCTTTGGTAGTAAGGTATCATGATTATCAACACGAGTCTCATTCACCAAAGCACGAAAATTAACCTTCCTAGAAACCCTTCCCGGATTCACCACATTAGCAAACGAATTAGTACCACATGAAGGATTAGCAGCCCGATGGTGAGTCTCCGCATTCTTAATAGCAACATCATCCATTGCTTTCTCAAACGTCTTACATGCGTCCAATACCCCCTGATCAATACCGTTATAAGTGCCCAACTCGCAAGGTCCAGATTTGCTAACATTGGGTTCATTAGAGTAGCCTAAATCAGAGATCGGATTAGACGGATCGGCCATATTGTGACCTCTAATACCACCATTACCACTACCAAAACCACCACCAGCAACTCCACTACCCATTCCACTGGAATCTGCCACAACCCTAGGCTCACAAGAACTCGGTATAGTAGCATGAGGAGCATGCGAAACCGGCTTCGTCTGCTCCATATTGATGTTCAATGGTGTAGTATCGACCACGTTAGGTGCATTGTTACTGTTACGATCAGATTCCGTAACATTACTAACAACACCATCACCCTTAAGCGTCTCATCCACATCATGATGCCCTAAACTTACCGAGACATTATGGGTAACTAGTGTTTCAACCGCAACTGCAGAACGATCAGACACATCGAGGTTCCCAGCATCTAAACGTTTTAACCGTTTCATCCGCGCATTCAAAGCATTAAGGTCAAGTGTAGCATTACCAGTAGAACTCGTACCCTTAGATGCGCTCAAGCTATTCAGAAAACCCTTTTCCATTCTCTCAAAAACCCACTAACAACTTAAAGAGAACAATCGTACGTACAAAAGAAGCAATAATACGAACCAAAGAAACAATAAAACCCTAACAGAATGTTAGGGTTTTTACATGTTACGCATGAAAGAACTAACCAGGACCCATAATAACTTGCTTGCAATCAGTTATATGTTAATATAATAGACCTTTGAATCGAATATAACCAAAACAATATCACCACCGACCCACTATGATGAATAAAGCAGATTATAATAACCAAGCGATTCAGTTCACATGTAACCAAAGCGATTATAATAATAGCCGACCTATGAACCAATTAATAATTCAACCGAATCACGATGGAGAAGAATTAAAAGAATAAAAAGGTTGAGATCAATTGTAATTTATGGACTTTTAATCGGTTTTCGCCAGAGAGAAATCGTTTAGGGTTTTTTATTCCAATCTACTAGGAAAAAAAAAAAAAAAAAAAAAACATATTTCAATCATACATCATATAATACTCACAAGATCTATTGAGGTAAGTAACCTTTACTAGATTCTTTTCTCAAGATATGCAAAGGAGCATTCTTGAAACACTCTCGATGTAGTAAGTTCTACATTGTATCACATTAGAGCATCTCTTGGTTCTAGAAAACCAAATCTTGTTAAAATAACATGTAACAACTCAACAAACAAAGATGTTATCCAAGAGATTATAAAATGCACCATCTCCACCAAATAACCTCTAAATCTCAAACACGATATTAAAACATTTTGCTTGCCTTTGTAAGGAGTTGTGTAAGACATGTCATCTTCTTAACCGACTTTCAAAATATCGTTAGTTGAGTCATATTAGGCCATGTATTAGCGAAATAAGCTAATATCATATTTGCTATACTTCGATAGGCAAATATAGGAATTTGAACTTTTCTAACATGAGAATGACTACTAGAGAACCTATCGCACTAGAAATTCAATTTGACCTAACGGTTGAATTGCTTCCAGGAGAGAAGTTGGGTTTGTGGTATAACCCATAAAAATGGTCGTGTTTAGCCTGAATTGAGCACCACTAGTGATAGTCTCATACTCATTCTCTAACTTGAAAATTTCTCATTCCTACATTGTACTAAAGATAGTATACATCGGAGAACTTTATCTCCCATTAGGATTTCATTTTGAACAAGTAGTAATTAGGATCCTCCTTAACGAACCTAGATCACTTGCATCCCACATATGTGTTTCAGAATGATAACATGTTCTCGTAAGATATGATTGAATGTCTACATGATCTTAAATGCTAAATGATTATCATGTTTTGCATGATGTTTGCATTTATTCCTTATGTGCATTTTACATGATTTGCTTGTAAATTTTGCACCCACACTATGTCCTTTTAACACATTATGAATTAGGTATGCCTATCACTATGAACTCTTAGACGTCATATAGTCATACACTAGTGTCAAAACCTATAAGTTAAAGTAGTCGCGAAATTGTCCTAATTCCCTGGTCATCATTTCGCCTTCTTCCAAGTAATACACCTTTTTGTCATGGGGAGGTTAGATACAAACTTAGTAGAACTCGGAGTAGGTTTGAAAACTTAAATATTTCATCCGAAATATTCAAGTAAGTTTAACTTGCGATCGCAATTGTTAAATGTCATTTCCGAAACATCATATTCAGCCTTTTAACAACATATGTTAAAACGCTCATCCAAAAGCTAAAAGCTAACATCAACCTTCGGGTGACAAAGGACTCACGAGTTACTATATAAGTGATTAGTAGTTTCTTTCATCCTCGTGTGAATATACACTTCTTAAGACCAAGTATATTCATTTCCGTTAGTTCCTTTTATCCCCATAGGTTTGTCATCATGTTTGTCAAGCTCACCTCATAGATAATGAGGATCAAACTTATATATCAATTTTAGGGTAGAAAACAAACGTATCATCCTATTTAGCCAAGAGTCCGTTGATACTCTCTTTCTTCTGAATAATGGGCAATATGCCTATAAGAAGATTGATATTTTTGAGTCTCTTCTTTTTCGTTGTCAATCTTGATCACCTACCAACGTGCAGTGATCTCACAACTACAATGGATGTTCATTCCAAAAATCTCATCAATCACCCTAAAAACGCCAAACCTCAATCAACTTTAAGCCATCCTTATGTTCCAAATCGAGTCTCACCTACACATCTTATAGGAGATGTTGAATATGAAAAACATATTAAAATAATTAAATGCAGCGGAAACATCACCTAGAGACGGATCCATATAGCCATATGATCAATCAATAAATAAATACAACAATTATATACCTTTGTAGCGTGATCACGGATTCACCAACACACCAATACCCACGAAATGGAATGAGAAACCCTAAGAGATCAATAAGGTCAATCTCTTCTATGTGTGAAACACACTACACGTCCTTGATCACCAATTGATGCTAGTCTTGACCTCGTAACAACGATCCTTGTAACCACCTACAATAGATTAAGCAAAGAAAGGATAAAAAACACAAACCCTAAGGGGGTTATGTTTTGTGCCGTGAGTTAAGAGAGGAAGAGAGGGAGAGAAAACTTGGCAAGTTGTTAAATGTAATTGATATCTATAATGACCAAATCAATTAGGAGGTTAGACCCCTTGATCTTTCCCTCTTGTTCTCCCCACCATGGCCGGCCACTTTATGGGCCCACAATGGGCTTGCCCATTGTTGGTCCACTCCAAAAACGCTAAGTCTAACTTAGTATTTAATGGCCCGTTATAGATCCCGAGTTACGTAGTCGTTTATATATTGTAAATACGATAAATACAATCTATAAAATGATGTCTCTGTGTATGAGTGTGTGACCCCATAGGCTCATATATGTCTAGTCATATAATTATTTATTATGACACGAGCATACTCCAACAGCTCCCACTTGCGACGTCATAATAATCAAGTAATTATACAAGCAAAGGTTAGCGTCTAGCAACACGCCAATGCCCCTAGAAATATGTGAGAATAGTTTCTTAAACGTCTCATTTAAATGGTTTATATGTCATCCATCCTTTTGTTACAGATACCATGTTGAACATTAGACATGGATCAAATGTCATTCTAATTGTTCAACTATTATGTTTCTCGATATAGATATTGAACAAGATTACCAAGTGGATCAAGATTCATCTTAATCTCATTTGGGTACGGCCATACAAACATCTGTCCAATTCATCGAGGGGCCCAATAGTATCTAACCTCATAACATGTGGAGGAACAAATCCTATTTTAACTGCACGTGTCATTCATGTGTTTCATATCACTCCTGAAGATGGTTTTTATAACTACCTTATTCAGGACAGCGTTTAACCATATCAAGGAATGAAATTCCACGCATGCAAGACCTACTTGCATCTCAAGTCTAAGGATAAGAGACATAACCACTTGCGAGATTCACTATTGACGACGATCCATGCAGTGAATACTCGTAGGTTAGGTCAGTCCATTGTTCATCACAATGAACAACATGTGAGTTTGGTAAATAATCACCAATACGCTCACATTTGCCTTAATTTGATGATACTCCCGTATTGTCAACCGACAATGGACAATTTTAGAATAACTAAATCATTTATGGATTAAACATGCAAAATATAGAATACAATTGATATAAATGAAAACGATCATAACCAGTACATCAATTCATTATAAATATAAACTATTTAACATTCCAGTTATTTAAATACTAAAACAGATTTACATGAGACTACTAGCAGGTCGAAGCCCAATGTTCCTAGCATGCTCGACATGTTTGGTACAAGACATTGGTTTTGTTAAAGGTTCAGCTAAGTTATCATCTGTGTGAACTTTGAGAAGACGAATATCACCACTTTTGATAACTTCTCGAATGTAGTGAACCTTCTGACGAAAGTGTTTGGCACCCTTTAGAACACCTGGTTCATTGGCTATGACAATGGCACCAGAATTATCACAGTACATATCCATAGGTCGTTCATTGCTGGGGACAACGCCAAGCCCAGAAAGGAATTTTCGTATCCAAATCGCTTCCATTGTAGCTTCAGAAGCAACTATGTATTCAGCTTCTGTAGAGGACATTGCCATAGTGCTTTGCTTGGCACTTTTCCAGTCAATAGCACCTCCGTTCGTGACGAAAACATATCCTATCTGGGATTTTGTGTCATCGCGATCTGTCTCCCAGCTAGCATCAGTGTAACAAGTTGATGCGCGTGATGTGTCGTTGCGGTTTAGCAGTATTAATGCCTACTCAAGTTTTAAATTTATATTTAGCCGACTTATCAATAACACACACACTTAACGAGCAGTGTACCCAGTCAGTATGAATATAATGGTAAGTAGAGTGTCGATCACTAAGAGTGGAACGTATTATCTAGTTATTCTAATCAGTATTTTAATATCCTAAGTTAGCTATACAACCTAATCTAACGCAAGGGGGTTCAGCCTGAGAGACTGGCACGGTTTGGTTGTAATTGTAAACTAAACTAATGAGCACGAATCAGCGATTAGCACACACGTACATAGATAGACACTCGAGACAATAAGAAGACCTGTCCTGATAATTAAGTAGCGTGTCACTTGTTTTATTGCTAGTTTTATATGAAGTGTATATAATTAAACCTTTCTCGTTGGCTCTAATCTTATCGGCGAGTAAACTCTTAATGATTACTTATGTCTATCCTATTTATTTAAGAGACGCTAAAACAAATAGGCGAGGAAGGGGCATGGCGACCCAAGCAATGCTCAGCTAGACACAGAGGTTATCAATGCACTAATAAAAGTCACCAAAGACATCAACATATAAACTTTAATTAATGGGAAAGCAATATTAAGGGGAGTGCATGATTTTCCGTAGTCACATGACACAAGCCCATCAATCCTGATGAGTTAAAGCGTACTAATACAATAAAACAAAACTACTTAATGAATTGAATACATGCAGGACCTTCTTACAGCTCTTGTATCTTCGTTTAGGTGTGTCTTGTGCTGCTTGGTCGTCTGAATTTGGCTCTAGGGTTATTCTGTCTTCGACTCTGAAGTCTAAAAAACTCTCCAAATTTGTCTGTCCTTAAGGTATTTATAGTTTCTGTCTGAGGGGTCAATGCGGCGCATAGAGTGAATGGATGCGGCGCATTGACTTAACTTCGCGTGGGGTCCAAGATTAATATATTCAGGAATATTCGTACACCGTCTTTAGATGCGGCGTATCTTGATCTTTGTATGTGGCGCATGTACTTTAACTGTCTTGGATTGTAACTTGTGAAATCTTGATAGTGATACGCCGTATGTTAGAAGTATGTTGCGGCGTATCTGGAGTAGAACGAGCTTGATCTTCTGGATTTCATTAGGCTTTTGACATCTTGCTTGTTTTGCTCCATAAATAGTCCAAAATCGCCAAGTTTCACATAATGCTTGTTTTTACCTGAGAATTACTAAAGTAAACATTAATGTATCGATTCTCATATATAATATAATAAAACAAGTCAAATAAATAGGATAAATGATGATAATAAAATGTACTTATTTGAGTTCATCACAAGTAATACAGAGCTTGCGCTTGATATCACCACCATAAACAAGAAACATATCTTTAGTATTTCGTAGATACTTCAATATGTTCTTAACAGTAGTCCAGTGACATTCTCCTGGATTCTGTTGAAATCTACTTGTTAGGTTCTGAGTGAACGCTACATCAGGTCTAGTGCACCTAACCGCATACATTATGGATCCCACAGCCGAAGCATAGGGGATTCCTTTCATCCTCTTCACCTCTGCGGGTGTAGAGGGTCCTTGAGTCTTACTCAATTTCGTATTTGATTGCATTGGAAGACTTCCACGTTTGGAATCTTGCATCCTAAATCGCTCCAGGATTTTGTCAATGTATGCACTTTGACACAAGCCGATTAACCGCTTTGATCTATCCCGATAGATCTTGACTCCAAGTATGTACGCAGCCTCTCCTAAGTCTTTCATGGCAAAGCAATTTCCAAGCCAGGATTTTACATCTTGTAGCATTGGAATGTTGTTTCCCATGAGTAATATGTCATCGACATATAAGACTAGGAACACGACATACTTCCACTAGTTTTCATATATACACATGGCTCATCGAGATTTTGAGTGAAACCAATCCTTTTGATTTCCTCATCAAATCTCTTGTTCCAGCTTCTGGATGCTTGCTTTAATCCATAAATGGATCTTTGAAGCTTGCATACTTTACTGGGATATTTATGATTCACGAAGCCCTCGGGTTGCACCATATAAACGTCTTCGTTCAGGTGGCCGTTCAAGAAGGCTGTCTTGACATCCATTTGCCAAATCTCATAGTCATAGTACGCTGCTATGGCTATAAGAATCCTAATTGCTTTAACGTCTGCAACAGGCAAGAAGGTTTCTTCATAGTCAATCCCGTAGGTTTGAGTAAAACCTTTTGCTACTAGACGAGCTTTATAGGTGTGTACATTGCCATCCATGTCGGTCTTCTTCTTGAAGAGCCACTTACTCCCAACGGTTTTAGCATTAGGAGGTAGGTCGACTTCGACCCAGACATCATTGTCTTTCATGGATTGCATCTCCGCATTCATAGCTTCGATCCATTTACCGCGTTCAGGACTTGATAATGCATCTCGATAGTTAGCGGGTTCACCATGATCCCCTAACTCATGTTCCTCAGCATCGACATAGAAACCATATCGCTCAGGTGCTTGAGGTATCCTTGCAGATCTACGAATGGGAGCTACATCTTGATGAGGTTCAACATTTTCATGTTCAGTCTCATTTTGATGTTCACTAGTGTCACCAGAAGGTTGTGCATCTTCCCCTTGAATTTCATCAAGGTCTACTTTGCTCCCACTTGCTTCTTGTGAAATGAGACTATTCTCAAGAAACTCAGCATACCGAGCAACAAATATTTTGTTCTCGGGTGGGTAGTAGAAGTAGTAACCCATTGTTTCCTTTGGGTATCCTACAAAGATACATTTGATAGCTCTGGGCTCAAGTTTGTTAGGCGTGTCTCGTTTCACGAGAGCCTCACAACCCCAGACTTTCAAGTAAGACAAATTAGGGACTTTCTCATGCCATATTTCATATGGTGTCTTATCAACCTTCTTGGTTGGAACCATGTTGAGAATGCGTGCAGCAGACTCTAGAGCATAACCCCAAAAGGACGTTGGCAATGTTGTTAGACTCATCATAGATCGAACCTTGTCTAGCAATGTTTGATTTCTCCTTTCAGATACACCATTATGTTGTGGTGTGTATGGAGAAGTGAATTGTGAGACGATCCCACACCTTTTTAGATGATCTAAAAACTCTTGACTCATATATTCGCCTCCTCGATCAGATCGAAGAGCCTTTATGTTCTTGCCGAGTTGATTTTCTACTTCACTTTGAAAAACTTTGAACGTTTCAAAGACTTCATGTTTATGCTTAATCAAGTAAACATAATCATATCTACTGAAATCATCAGTGAAAGTGATGAACTCAAATAAGTACATTTTATTATCATTATTTATCCTATTTATTTGACTTGTTTTATTATATTATGTATGAGAATTGATACGTTAATGTTTACTTTTGTAATTCTCAGGTCAAAACAAGTATTATGTGAAACTTGGCGATTTTGGACTAATTATGGAGCAAAACAAGCAAGATGTTAAGAGTCTACTAAAATGATCATTCTGCTCCAGATACGCCGCAACATACTTATTACATACGGCGCATCACTATCAAGATTTCACAAGTTACAATCCAAGACGGCAAAGGACATGCGCCGCATAGAGAAATGGAGTTACGTCGCATCTTCTGGCGGTGTACGAATATTCCTGAATATATTAATCTTGGACCCCACGCGAAGTTAAGTCAATGCGCCGCATCTACTTATCCTATGCGCCGCATCTAACCCTCAGACAGAAACTATAAATACCCCAAGGCCAGACGAATCCCTAGACACCTAGTACGAGACTTAGCTAAACTCAGAAGAGAAAGAGAGCCGAATTCAGACGTATTAGCAGCACAAGACACACCCTAAACGAAGATACAAGAGCTGTAAGAAGGTCCTGCATGTATTCAATTCATTAAGTAGTTTTGTTTTATTGTATTAGTACACCTTAATTCATCAGGATTGATGGGCCGATTCCATGTGACTACGAAAAATCATGGGCACCCCTTAAAATTGCTTTCCCATTAATTAAAGTTTATATGTTGATGTCTTTGGTGACTTTTATTAGTGCATTGATAACCTCTGTGTCTAGCTGAGCATTGCTTGGCTCGCCATGCCCCTTCCTCGCCTATCTGTTCTAGCGTATACGAAACGTGGGCATCACAAGTGCTCAATATTCTAGGATAGTGGGATAGACATAAGTGATCATTAAGGGTTTACTCGCCGATAAGATTAGAGCCAACGAGAAAGGGTTAATTACATACACTTCATATAAAACTAGCAATAAAACAAGTGATAAGCTACTTAATTATCAGGACAGGTCTTCTTATTGTCTCAAGTATCTATCTGTGTGCGTGTGTGCTAATCGCTGATTCGTGCTCATTAGTTTAGTTTTCTATTTAATCTTAACCAAACCGTGCCAGTCTCTCAGGCTGAACCCCCCTTGCGTTAGATTAGGTTGTATAGCTAACTTAAGATATTAAAATACTGATTAGAATAACTAGATAATACGTTCCACTCTTAGTGATCGACACTCTACTTACCATTATATTCATACTGACCGGGTATACTGCTCGTTAAAGTGTGTGTTTTATTGATAAGTCGGCTAAATATAAATTTAAAACTTGAGTAGGCATTAATACTGCTAAAACCACAACGACATCACGCGCGCACCAATTCCTTGGGGCCGCTACCGTGGATATAAAAGAATTAGAGCAATACACGCACACATCAAGTTTTTGGCGCCGTTGCCGGGGAGTGAATTGTTATTATCTGTTAATTTGATTAGTATTTTAATTAGGTTTTTCGTTTTAATTCTAACCGCTAACCCTGTTATATATTAGATAAATTGCATTCATTGTATTATTTGCATATTTTCTGTTTTTGTGTGTTTTTATTTTCTTTAATTTTTGTTTCTTTTTAATTTTTGTTTTTTTTTTCTATTTTTCTGCATTCTGCTATCGTTGTACTGAGCTGATACAAACGATACGGCGCATCTGTTTTTACAGATACGGCGTATTGCGTTTAATTTTTACAAAATACAACGCGTTTAATAAATTCGATACGACGCATCTTTCCCCAAGATACGGCGTATTGTGTTTTTAATAAGAAATTTTTCTAAACCCTAACGCCATACGACGCATCTGTTTTAACAGATACGGCGTATTTTCGATTTAAATTAAAAACAGTTTTCGAATTATTAAACAGATACGACGCATCGATTTTTATCGATACGGCGCATCTTCTGAATAAAAAATCTTGTATTTTGAAACGTAACGAAAATACGGCGCATTAGCTTTTGTTAATACGACCCATTTAATTTTAATAAATATAATCGATTTTTGATAATTAAACCGATACGGCGCATTCTAAAATTATAAGCGGCGTATCTGCTTTCTGAATAAAAGTCTGATTAAATTTTTACGATTATAAGATACGGCGTATCCAATTTTTTGGATACGGCGCATCATCTGCAGATATCAGTAACTTTTATTTTTCGTATTCCGTTTTCGTTGTTTATTTTCTGATATATTACTTTCTTGAACATACCCTACTGATGCTTTTGTGATAGTTTCAGGAAGTGCATGACCAGGAGTTCAACTAAGAACTTGATTAAACCTTTCGAAGATCCTGAACGAGCCCTACATTCGTTTAAAAGGCTTTTCAACACAAAAAGCTTTGAAATTTCAAGTTCGTTCGAGCTTGATTACTTTTCTGAAGAGAAAGAGGAAGAAGAAACAGAAACAATGACGGAAAACACTACTATGGAGGAATACATGAACAATACCCGTGCTGATTACAGTTCAGGAGTTGCTAGACCAAAGTTTGATGAAAAGTCAAAGTTTGAGTTGAAGGGTCAGTTTCTCAAGGAGCTAAGAGAAAATGCTTTCAGTGGAACAGAACATGAAGATGCTAATGAACATGTTGAAAAAGTCCTCGAGATTGCTGATTTGTTTACTACAGAAGGAGTCTCTGACGATCAACTTATGCTAAGAATCTTTCCAATTTCGCTTAAAGGAGTTGCTAATAAGTGGCTAAGGAATGAACCTGCTAGTTCAATCACAGCATGGGAAGATTTGAAGAGCAAATTCCTGAAAAGATATTGTCCACCTGCTAAAACTGCTAATAAGATGGAGGCTATCAACAGTTTCAAGCAAGAGCCTAATGAAACTCTTTATCAAGCTTGGGAACGATTTAAAGACTTATTGATGAAATGCCCTCAACATTATCTAAGTCCAATGCAGGAGATAATATTGTTCTATCAAGGATTGGACGTGCCTACTAGACAAATCTTGGATGCTAAGGGAGCTGTGCCTCAAATGAGTGCAGCCAATGCTAGAAAAGCTATCCAAGAAGCTGCTGATCATTCTCAAAAATGGCACGACGGAACCTCTACTAGATCTAAGAGCAGCACTAATTTTGACGGGTTTGCTGCAACTCAAGCTCAATTGGATAAAATTAGTAGAGAGATGAAGAAGCGTGATGAGAAAGTTTATGCTGCCCAAGTTGGATGTGAAAAATGCGAAGGACCTCACTACACTAAAGATTGCCCTAATAAGAATGAAAGTGAGACTTTGAAGAAGCATACTACACACAATTTGGACAACCATTCCGACCTTCAGGAAGATTTAGGGAAGCTGCTCGGGATACTATCAAAAGAACAACTTTAATCCCACTTATCAAGAAAGGAGGCAGACTTTAGATGACTCTCTAAAGCAAATTATGGTCGATGCTGCTAAAAGACATGAAGAGAACACCGCTATGATCAAAGAAATCCGAGCTTCAACGGATACTATAACAAGAAATCAAGGAGCTTCGATCAAAGCATTGGAACAACAAATTGGACAAATGAGCAAAGTTCTTCAAGAAAGGGGATACGGAAGTTTACCAAGCTCAACTGAAACCAACCCAAGAGATCATGTCAAGGCCATAAGCACCACTGAGAAAGTCACGCCTAACATACCTTTTCCTAGAAGATTGATGAATGGTAATGATGCTGCAAAGCCTGATTTTTTTTTTTTAATTCTTCAATCAGTTTAAGGAGGCTACTCAAAGAGAAGACAAAGATTGAAGAGGAGATCAAGGCCACATTGAAAGAAGAGAGCTCTGCAACCGACTTACATGCCTTGCCTCATAAAGAAAAAGACCCAGGAAGTTTTACTTTACCTTGTTCAATTAATGATATATCTTTCAATAATGTGTTAGCTGACTTAGGAGCTAGCGTTAGTGTTATGCCCCTTAAGACATTCACTACCCTAGGACTAGGAAAATTAGCACCAACTAAGCTGCTTATTGAATTGGCTGATAAAATGGTAAAACAACCTGAAGGGATTGCTGAAAATGTGCTAGTTAAGATTGAGAAGTTTGTTTTCCCCGTAGACTTTGTTATATTAGATATACCCGAGGATGTTAAGATTCCTTTAATCCTTGGAAGACCTTTTTTGTCTACCGCCCATGCTAAGATTGATGTGTTTAAAAGGAAAATCTCATTAAAGGTAGGGAATAATAAACTAGTCTATAAGTGTCAAAATCCTGCTAAAAGCATAATTAGAGGCGTCTATGTGCTAGGATTAAGAGAACGTATGGACCTCGATCTTGAAGCTAGGCTTATGGGAGAAACATTGATTCAAAACAACTCAACTAATCCCAATCATGAGAACTTCGAGGAATTTATTGACCTTAATGTACCTGCCAAACTTAGGCGCGATATTGTTAATGATTCTGACGATGAGTGGTATGATTGCGAAGTAATTAACAAACGTAGGAGAATAGTTGAGAATACAAATTTGAATAATGATGTGTTTATTGAACTACCACCACACCTTGCATATTTATGCCTATATAACAATAAGAATTTCCCGTCTATTATTTTGTCATCTCTGCCCAAAAGGGACAAAACTTTGTTTATACAGATATTAAAGAAGAATGGCGTGGAAATTAAGGACGAGCAAGGAGTGTTCAATATTACTGGACTGGCGATGAGGGAGCGCGATGCTTCAGACTCTTTCAGTGATCGGTATTAAGGAGCTGAACGTGAGTCTAACTTGAAGACTCTGGAATAAAGACAAGTGCTGACCGGGAGACAACCCGGATGAAAATTTTCGCTTTTCTGTTCTGTGTCTAGTCTGTCAGACCTGCAGAAGATACGGCGCATCTCAATACTAAGATGCGACGCATCGCCTGCACTGGTCATATCTTATTTAATTTTCTGCATTTTTACTTTTGACTTTAAAACTTTATGTCAGTATTTTAATGCGGCGCATCCCTGGTTAAGGATGCGACGCATCTTCTATTCTGATTCGTATTTATTCCAGGCTCGATACGGCGTATCTTTTTCCATAAGATACGGCGTATCGACTGACCTGATGATTTTCATTTTAATTTTTAAGTTTTATTTTTACTAACTACTAATGTATTATGCAAGTTTGAACCTTCTTAACTCAGGTGTGCTAAAGTCTTAATGGTATTATAGATTCCTGCATTTCCTGTGGATACATCAAATATGAAGCTTAAACATTATCATCCACAAGAAAGTTGATTTTTGCTCTTATACAAATGGAGGATCATACCGAGCAAATCTCAGGGGAGTTTTTCTGTTCAAATTCTTTTATTTTCTAGTTTTTAATCTTTGATACAAACAACGAGGACGTTGTTTAACTTAAGTGGGGGGATTGGAGAATTAGAACACTTACTTGTCCTAAACTTTTTCAAAATATGCTTAAAATGCGTTTAATATATCAAAATTTAAAATTTTTAGCATGTTTTTGTTTAAAGTCTAAATTACATAGCTGCACACATAACATTATTTCCAAAAATTGTGAACTTATCAAAACTCACAAATCTATGAGTGTGCCGGTGACTTGTAAACTTTAGAACTTGGCTTATATACTATTCGAGACCACCATAATAAGTATTATCTATATAATTGGAATGACTTGTCTAAATTGGTAAATTTCTAGGATTACACCCAAATAGCCTTTATATGTTATGTGATATTAACTAACTACACTGGTTAGTTAACCCCCGTATAAACCTTTTGTTACTCTCACTTTTAGAGTAAGATACCCCTAGAAAAACACTCAGAGCCATTCCTTTCGTTTCTTACACCTTTGTTATAATGTTTCGTTACACCCTTACACCTTAGCCTACCCTGTAGATTAAAATCCGTGGTTGGTTAATTGCTTTAGGCAAAGTGTGTTTCCTTACATTACCTGTGTTCGCGTGCGTAATTCATTATCTTTGGTTGAGTCAGGAAATTGCACAATGCAATTGGTATGAAAGTAAATATTGTATAATTTTGAGTTTATTTTTCGTGTGTTTACTACTTTCGCTATTACAGTTATTTCAGAAAGAATGAAGAATATGAAAAAATTATCCGGAAAAATATTGATAGAAAAGTTGTGAAATTTTACACATTTATGTATATGTTGATGTTAAAAAAAAATGGAAAAAAAGAATAGAAAAGAAAAAGAAAAAGGAAAAGTTGGATGTTTGTTTAACCAACTTATGTAAAGTTTTGTATTAAGTGGGCGATATCACCACTATTTGTTATATATTATATTTATGGATTGAATGGGAGTTGGCCGTTATGGGAACGCCAACTAAGGTTTATTCTTTGATTGAGATTTTGTTGAGTATAATTCGTGTCTACCTAAAGCGTGTGTTTCAAGTGTTAAAGCGTGAGTTATTCGATGATATGAGTCTTATTCATGGGATGGTTGGGATAGCGATTAACCACACTTAGGATCTTAATTTATCTGTTTTGTTTATTTTTTATTTTACACCAATTTGTATCCCAAATATTATCCATACCCTATATCATTCTTTATCCAAACCTTTGATTTATTGAGATTAGGGATTTGAGCAATCTTAAGTATCGTAGTCGTGGATTCGGCTATGTATTTATGATTTTGTCGCCCTTTTTGATATAATATTATTGGTAAAGATTACTTGGTCCTATCTTTAGCCCATTCGAGTTAAGGATTTGAGCAATTGCAAGTATCGTGTTCGTGGATTCGATCATGTATTTGTGATTTTGTCGCCTTTTCTGGGATATGAGATCGATAGAGATTAAGAAGAATGATTAACCCTTAACCAACAAACCCCTTTTTACCGCTTTAGACTTGTTATTCCTTAGCTTTAGTGGAGGAGATGCGTATACTTGTCAAGCTTATGATAGAATATTCGTCACGACTGGACAGTTAAACGATTAGATTTGCTTTTATCAAAATATTTTATTTTATTTCTAATTCGTTAAGTGTTTGGTTGTGCAATTATGACAAAACGAATACATGCTTAAATATAAAAATAAATCCTAACATCTTTTAGGATACATTTTCATAAAATTTATTCTAAGGTTTACTTAGGGACAAGTAAAGTTCAAGTGGGGTGATATTTGATGAACTCAAATAAGTACATTTTATTATCATTATTTATCTTATTTATTTGACTTGTTTTATTATATTATGTATGAGAATTGATACGTTAATGTTTACTTTTGTAATTCTCAGGTCAAAACAAGTATTATGTGAAACTTGGCGATTTTGGACTAATTATGGAGCAAAACAAGCAAGATGTTAAGAGTCTACTGAAATGATCATTCTGCTCCAGATACGCCACAACATACTTATTACATACGGCGCATCACTATCAAGATTTCACAAGTTACAATCCAAGACGGCAAAGGACATGCGCCGCATAGAGAAATGGAGTTACGCCGCATCTTCTGGCGGTGTACGAATATTCCTGAATATGTTAATCTTGGACCCCACGCGAAGTTAAGTCAATGCGCCGCATCTACTTATCATATGCGCCGCATCTAACCCTTAGACAGAAACTATAAATACCCCAAGGCCAGACGAATCCCTAGACACCTAGTACGAGACTTAGCTAAACTCAGAAGAGAAAGAGAGCCGAATTCAGACGTATTAGCAGCACAAGACACACCCTAAACGAAGATACAAGAGCTGTAAGAAGGTCCTGCATGTATTCAATTCATTAAGTAGTTTTGTTTTATTGTATTAGTACACTTTAATTCATCAGGATTGATGGGCCGATTCCATGTGACTACGGAAAATCATGGGCACCCCTTAAAATTGCTTTCCCATTAATTAAAGTTTATATGTTGATGTCTTTGGTGACTTTTATTAGTGCATTGATAACCTCTGTGTCTAGCTGAGCATTGCTTGGGTCGCCATGCCCCTTCCTCGCCTATCTGTTCCAGCGTATACGAAACGTGGGCATCACAAGTGCTCAATATTCTAGGATAGTGGGATAGACATAAGTGATCATTAAGGGTTTACTCGCCGATAAGATTAGAGCCAACGAGAAAGGGTTAATTACATACACTTCATATAAAACTAGCAATAAAACAAGTGACAAGCTACTTAATTATCAGGACAGGTCTTCTTATTGTCTCAAGTATCTATCTGTGTACGTGTGTGCTAATCGCTGATTCGTGCTCATTAGTTTATTTTTCTATTTAATCATAACCAAACCGTGCCAGTCTCTCAGGCTGAACCCCCCTTGCGTTAGATTAGGTTGTATAGCTAACTTAAGATATTAAAATACTGATTAGAATAACTAGATAATACGTTCCACTCTTAGTGATCGACATTCTACTTACCATTATATTCATACTGACCGGGTACACTGCTCGTTAAAGTGTGTGTTTTATTGATAAGTCGGCTAAATATAAATTTAAAACTTGAGTAGGCATTAATACTGCTAAAACCACAACGACATCACGCGCGCACCAAGTCCTTGGGGCCGCTACCGTGGATATAAAAGAATTAGAGCAATACACGCATACATCAGAAAGTAATGAAGTAGTTAGCGCCTTCCCTAGACATTGTTCTAAATGGGCCACATACGTCAGTATGTATGAGTCCAAGTAGATCTTTAGCTCTTTCTTCGACATGGGAAAAAGGCTTTCATGCCATCTTACCAGATATGCAAGAAATGCATTTATCAAACGACTCTTGGTCGGTTGACTCTAAAAGCCCATCGCGTTACAGCTTCGTAATGCGTTTCTTGTTTATATGGCAAAGACGGCAATGCCATAGAAAAGTGGAATCCAAGTTACGTTTAGATTTCTTTTTGCTAACATTATATATAGAACCATTGTTTGAAATAGGATCACGCATATCAATTTCAAAAATACCATCACGAGGAATAGCATTAAAATAAAAAAACATTATCCTTAGAAACTGAAATGCCAAAATCCGTAAAAGTATGAATGTAAACATCATCTTTCAAACGCGAAAGTGAAACAACACCTCTAGTAATAGTAGGTGCAAAATGGTAATTATTCAAAACAATAACTAGTCCATTAGGGAGGATGAGATCAAAGCTCCCTATCGCTTTGACAGCTGCACGATTGCCATTACCAACTTACATATTCAAAGCTCCTTGTTTCAACTTCCTACTTCCCCTAAGACCCTGCACATTGTTACAAATGTGAGTACCACAACCTGTATCATATACCCAGGATTTTTTAGGAAAAGTATAGAGTTCTATTGTGAAGATACCTGATGTGCTAGCGCCGCTAGCTTTGTTCTTCTTTAACTCTTCTAGGTAGACCGGACAGTTCCGTCTCCAGTACCCCTTCACTCCTGATAACGCTCATTTCGTACATGTTTTAGTCGCGTTATTTCTATGTTTGTGCATTGTATTTGGTTGTGTTTGTAAACATATTATGCGAAAAAGGTACAAAAGATATATTAAGGTTCAGGTATAATCAAGTCCAAGGGAATAGCTGGAAATATGGGGAAAAGTCGCTAAATCAAGAGCTTATGCACAACGAAAGATTCTACCCATAATAAAGACCTTGGAAAGATCATCAAAGAGAAAGAATCAAGTTACAAAGATTTCCGAGCTCAAGAAAAGATCAAGTGTTGATGAAATGAATGAGAAGTTACATGCAAAGTTTGCTATGAATTATGGCTTGCTTCCTCAACCAAAGGTTCAAGAAATACAACTAAGGCTTAAGTTCAACCCAAGGTTCAAAACTGCCATGCCAACCTTAATCCAAACCTTGGGCTGGAATCTGAACCTCAGGTTGAGACTTCAACCTTGGGTTGCTGCAACTCCTGGCACACTTAATGACTTTTTTTAATGATCTAACTCTTCATGTGGGTTGTCATTATGCTTCATTAACTTCAAGTCCAGAATTTTATGACACTTTGTGCCCAAAAAATTTTCTTGGTGACCAAGGAGTAGCTATTCTATTAATTGGAAGCTTGGCCAAGAGAGAACAAAAAAAAATATACAACATACATACTCATATACACACTACAACTAATCTCATAATCAATTTACTCTCTCAAGAAGGCTACAAGGAAGAAAACGCAGAAAGAAGTTAGCTTACATTCATTATTCATCATTATAATCATCAAAGGAATCATTGTTGATCATCTCATAATTGTTCCTAACTCTTGTAATCATCATTACAACTTTTGTAAGACTTCTTAATCATGTTTTCAAGTGATAAATTTTCTGTGGTTATTTCTTTGTTTGCCATGAACGGCTAAGTTCCTTATGCACTTGCCTAGATGATGTTTGTTACATGAATATTGATTGATTATGACTCTATGGTTCTAATTCAGTGAAAAGCTAATACTAAGATCGAATTGTACTTTTGAAGTTTTCATAAACAAAAGAGTTATCAAGTTTGGTTGATTATTAATGGTGTAATAGGTCGAAAGAGACATTGTTATTTAATCAATTGTAAACCTTTGTCTATGAAGATGTTACCTTACTATTGGCCATTTCATATGTAACTTGGTTAAACTTAGAAAACTAAAAGTGTATTTGTTAATTACTTGTGAAACGATAGCGAATCAAGTGATTGAATTGTGTTAGTCTTGTTTGATCAAAACTTAATATTATTTTTGTCATCTTAAGATCTTGACGAGGATTGAAAGTGTTGAAAACAAGAGGATTAGTACACCAATTAATCAAATTAGAACACCATCTAATTTATTGATCATAATCGATTTGAACCATTGTCATAATCATATCAAGGGAATTGTGCAAACTAGTCTAGGCAAGTGTAGTTTTTAACATATTGAATTTACATCATCATCATTATTTGCTTGCTTTAGAATCATTACTAAGTCTTTGTTATAATCAAACTCACGTTACATAAAAACTAAACAAATCCTTGTGAACGACCTCGGCTTACCATATCACCTCTTGCTACACACGGTGACACGGACGAGTATACTTGCTCGTATGTGTTTCGTTTGAATCATTGGTAGATCGTGTTTATAAATTTAAAACTTGCACTCTTGACCACACATCAAGTTTTTGGCGCCGTTGTCGGGGATTTGATCACGTTTTTGTGAGTTTTTGTTTATAATTTTTGTGCTTTGTTCTTGTTCCTAAGCTTGTACTTTAAAAGTTCTTTGAAATTTTCACCCAGGAAATCGCGGTTCAAACCCAAACGAAGCGGTTCAAAAGTTTCTGTGACCTCGAAACTGTCTGAAGTCTGAACCGCCGGTTCAGAATCCAACCGCGCGGCTCAGAACTTTCTGACCAACTGAACCGCCAGTTCAGTCTTGAACTGGTCCGGCTCAGCTTCTTCTAAGAACCAGACTAGGCCCAACGGCCCAGTTCATTTTCAGCTGGCCCGGTTCACAACTTTCTGTGACTTCGAAACCCGCCAGCCGCCGGTTCAGCTTTTCTGACCCCTCCAACCGCCGGTTCAGCACTCCATCCGAACCGGTTCATCACTTTCTGTGAACCAGCCCGAACCAAACCGCCGGTTCACACTCGAACCGGAAAATACTGTTCCGAATAAAAAAAAATCTTTTAATTTTCTTTTTAGTTGATAATCTTTTTTGATTGGCTCGTTTTTCTTGTGTATGACCACTCGCTCTTCTAACAAAGAATTAAGTACACCATTGTCTAACCCCGAAAGTTTATTTCGCAAAAAGAAAACCCCATTTGTTCTAAATAATCGAAGAAAACCAAGAACCGTTAATCCACCATTTGATAATCTTTCCAAAGTTCATCCAATCGTTGATCTTTTTCTTAAATTACCATTTTCAATGGCCGATGATCGACCTATGTGGGACACCAATAGGGTTGTAGCTCCTACACCCGCGACCGCCATTGTTCCCGTTAATCTTGGAGATACCTTCAATATCAAAGGTCATCATCTTTCGATGATTAAAGACAATCAATTTGATGGTCGAGTTAGATCCGATCCACACAAACATATCGCCGATTTTCTTGAAATTTGTGACATGTTTCATTATGGAACTACCAACGCAAATGCAATCCGCCTCAAACTCTTTCCATCGTCTCTCACTAGAGAAGCGAAAATTTGGTATAACGAATTAAGCACCGGAGTGATCACAACTTGGAACCAAATGAGAGAAGCATTTGTTGGACGTTTCTTTCCACCGGCCATGTTTGATCGTCTCTTAGGTGAAATTCGTAGTTTCACTCAAATGGAAGGAGAAAATCTTGTCGAAGCTTGGCTTCGAATGAAAAACATGATCCGAAGTTGTCATGGGCATGGTTTGTCTCGTGGTAATATCATTCAAATCTTTTACCATGGTCTCGATGACACAACTCAAGGTATCCTTGATGCCGGAGGAATTTTCCTTTATAAGACCCCTAACGAAGCTTACACTTTACTAGAAGACCGTGTACTTCTTAAGCTCGATTGGTCTAAGGATGCCAAAACCAAACCTCAACGAAAAACCGTTGCATTCGCTGACGGAACGAATGAAAATTCCAAAATCATGGACATGATGAAAGATCTCACCACCAAAATCGAGTCTAAATTCCAAAGTATCCAAAAAGAGATCAAAGATATGCGCGATGGATGCAACTATTTTGGTGGAAACCATTCATCATCCGAGTGTGATGACAGGCATGGGAGGTCCCGAAGCCGAAGCCAATTATGTTTATGGAGGATATCGTGGAAACTACTACGGTAGAAATTCTAGAGATTGGCAAGATCGTCCACCGAGGGATGATAATCGTAGTTCCCAACCTCGTGACGACAACCGTCCGACATCGTCTCGTGATGATAACCGTTCATCATCACAAACACCTGAAAAGAAAAATGAAGAATCTGAATTCGAAAAAACCATGCGTGAATTCGTGCATGCTCAAAAGCAAATGAATGAATTTATCAAAAATCAGTTCTTCAGCCTCAAAACCAAAGTCGAACAAGGTCAAAAGAACCATCAAGCTTCTATCCAAGACCTTGAAACCAAATTTGGTCGTCTGTCTGATCAATTTGCTGCTAGACCATCCGGGTACTTTGCCAAGCAATACTCAATCCAACCCGAAACCATCATCATCTGGATCTTATCGTCCACCTCAAATGAGAAATGAGCATGTAAATGTTGTATTCACTCGTAGTGGTCTATCTTATGATCCACCACCAAACCAAAACCAAACAACCACTATCATTCATGATGATAGTGAGGATGAAGCATAGGAGGAACCAAAAGATAACAAACCAATTCCTACACCAGTCGTTAAACCCACTCCACAGCTTAAAGCATATAAACCAAGAATTCCATATCCTCAACGTTTGAGAAAAGAAAAGATGGAAGAACAATATGGCAAGTTCATTGACTTAATCAAAGAAGTTAGGATCAACGTTCCTCTTGTTGATGTCCTGGCTGGTATGCCCAATTATGGGAAGTTTTTGAAAGAACTTGTGAGCAACAAAAGCAAAATGGAAAACATTTCCGCTACCTTCTTGAATGAAGATTGGTCAGCCATTGTTGAAAACAAACTACTAAAAAAACTCGGTGATCCTGGAAGTTTTCTCATCCCGTGTACTTTGGGAAATTCAATCACTTGTGACGCTTTAGCCAATCTCGGTGCGAGTATCAATCTTATGCCATACTCATTGTATGCAAAGCTTTTGATCGATACCTTGAAACCCACAAGAATGAGTATACGTTTAGCAAATCATACTATCCAATATCCTGTTGGAGTAGCTGAAAACATGCTTGTTCAAGTTGGGCAATTCATTTTTCCCGTTGATTTTGTGATCCTCGAGATGGAGGAAGATAGCAAAGTTCCATTGATCTTAGGAAGACCTTTCCTAAACACCGCCAATGCTATCATTCGAGTAAAAAACAAAGAACTCAATCTTGGAGTTGGAGATGAAAGAATCTCTTTTCAAATTAATCAAGCCATGAAATATTCTCATGCGAATGATGACACTTGTTATAGCATTGATGTTATCGATGAAATTACAGAGGAAACATTCGATGAGTTGCTTGATGAAAGAATTAAGACTCATAAAACATCTGGACAAATAAGTGATGAAGATCTCGACAGAGAATTCGTTGAATTTATGCAGATAAACACCGAAGAAATTTCTGAGGAAGAAATAACCAACTTTGAGGAGTTGGAATTCAATGATGAAATGAGAATCAAAACCTCAATTGAAGATCCGTCGGTGGATCTCGTCTTGAAACCTTTTCCCGATCATCTGGAATATGCATTCTTGGAAGAAAAATCTCTTCTTCCGGTTGTCATATCTTCAGCACTCAAACCCGATGAAAAAGAACGTCTTGTTTCTATGCTCAAAAAATCATAAAGAAGTTTTCGCTTGGAAAACTTCTGACATTCATGGAATAAGTCCAAACTTTTGCAAACACAAAATCAATTTCGAAAACGATTCCAAACCCGTTGTTCAAAGACAACGAAGACTCAACCCAAACATGAAGGAAGTTGTTAAGAAGGAAATAATCAAACTTCTTGATGCTGGTATTATTTACCCCATTGAGGATAGTTCATGGGTGAGTCCTGTTCACTGTGTTCCTAAGAAAGGAGGAACAACCGTTGTAACTAATGAACGTAATGAACTTGTTCCTACCAGAACCATAACTGGTTGGCGAGTATGCATTGATTATCGCAAATTAAATGACGCCACCAGGAAGGATCATTTTCCTTTACCGTTCATGGATCAAATGTTGGAAAGACTTGCGGGGAACAAATTCTTTTGTTTTCTCGATGGATTTTCCGGTTATTTCCAAATTCCAATTGATCCAGCTGATTTTGGTCTTTGTAACGCACCGGCAACATTTCAAAGGTGCATGATTGCTATTTTTCAAGATATGCTTGAAACCTCCATGGAAGTTTTCATGGATGATTTCTCGGTATTTGGAGACTCATTCGAGTCATGCCTTTCCAATCTTGATAAAATGCTTGAAAGATGCAAAACCGCTCATCTCGTACTAAACTGGGAAAAATGTCACTTTATGGTGACAGAAGGCATTGTGCTTGGTCACAAGATTTCTAGCAAGGGAATCGAAGTTGACAAAGCAAAAATAGATGCTATTGCTAAGTTACCACCCCCGACTAACGTCAAAGGCGTTAGGAGTTTCTTGGGGCATGCGGGATTCTACCACAGATTCATCAAAGATTTTTCGAAAATATCCCGTCCTATGACGAAGCTTCTCGAGAAAGATTCAGTTTTTGATTTCAATGAAGAATGCATCAAGGCATTCGAAACGCTCAAAAATAAGTTAACAAATGCACCGATTATGGTTTCACCAAATTGGTCGCTGCCATTTGAACTTATGTGTGATGCAAGTGATTTTGCCGTTGGAGCAGTATTAGGACAACGTGATGGAAAACATTTTCGTCCTATTTACTTTGCTAGCAAAACCTTGAATAGTGCTCAACAAAACTACACGGTCACTGAAAAAGAACTTTTGGCTGTAGTTTTTGCGTTTGAAAATTTTCGTTCTTATCTCGTTTTGTCAAAGATAATTGTATTCACCGATCATTCAACTCTTAAATACCTATTTGCCAAACAAGATGCCAAACCACGTCTTATCCGATGGATTTTATTGCTTCAAGAATTTGACATAGAAATCCAAAATAAGAAAGGCGCGGAGAATGTTGCAGCAGACCATTTGTCTCGATTAGAAAATCCTAATTTAGATGAATTCGGTGAAGATGAGATTGATGATAATTTTTCCGATGAAACTCTTATGGGAATTGAAAACGAAGAAGTTCCATGGTTTGCAGACTTTGCAAATTATTTAGTCGGAGGAGTGTTACAAAAATGTCTAACTCACACTCAGCGTAGTAAATTTTTCGCAGACCTAAAACACTATTTTTGGGATGAACTGTATCTATTTAAAATGTGTCCCGATGGGATAATTAGAAGATGCGTGTACGGTTCAGAGACCCAAAAAATTCTTGATGAATGTCATCACGACCCAACTAGAGGACATTATGGTCCGTCTATAAACGCGAAAAAAGTCTTTGATGCGGGGTTTTATTGGCCGACAATTTTTAAAGAAGCCCATACGCTTGTGCAGAATTGTGATGCTTGCCAAAAGTCTGGTAGTCTTTCTTGTAGAGACGAAATGCCACAAAAGAGCATACAAGTTTCTGAAATCTTTGATATATGGGGAATTGACTTCATGGGTCCTTTTCCTAAATCTCATAAGTTAGAATACATCCCCGTTGCAATTGACTATGTTTCTAAATGGGCCGAAGCGGAAGCCTTACCCACAAATGATGAACGAGTGGTTGTAAATTTTCTGAAAAAGCTTTTCTCTCGATTCGAAATTCCAAAAGCTTTGATAAGCGACAGAGGAACTCACTTCTGTAACCATCAAATGGAGAAAGCTATGAAACGATATGGAGTCCATCATCATTTCGCAACAGCATACCAACCTCAAACCAATGGTCAAGTTGAAAACACCAATAGAGCTTTAAAAAGAATACTTGAAAAAAGGGTTAAGGATAATCCTTCCATTTGGTCAAGGAAACTCGATGATGCTCTATGGGCGTTTAGAACAGCATATAAAACTCAAATTGGCACAACTCCGTATAGACTCATATATGGAAAAACTTGTCATTTTCCATTTGAAATTGAACACCGCGCATACTGAACATTGAGGCAATGTAACCCCGATCTCAAAATCGCTGGAGAAAAACGATTCTTGCAATTGCATGAACTCGATGAGTTAAGACTCCAAGTGTATGAGAATTCCAAGTTGTACAAAGCTCGAACAAAAGCGTACCATGATAAGAAACTCAGAATCCGAAAAGAATTCAAAGCTGGAGACAAAGTACTTTTGTTCAATTCTAAGTACAAATTCAAAGCTCCTAAGCTAAGAACCAAATGGTATGGTCCATTCGTGGTAAAACATGGTTTTCCATCCGAATATATCGAGTTATATGACAAGCACGGTGGAAGTTTCATTGTTAATGGACATCGTATCAAGATTTATCATGATGAGGAGCAACTGAATGAAATGTCAAGTGAGGAAATTCCACTTGAACTGCTCGATAAAAAGAAATACACTGCTATTCCATTCATGGTACCTTTCTCAGCAGATTATAAAAAAGTAATACCATGGGCTGCAGATTCTGGATTTATGTATGATGTCCTTCCTAGATCTTGTGATACAGCAAAGTTATATGACATCGATAAAACCGGAAAAGGAATAGTGAAAGGAAATGTGGTTTATATTCCCAAGAAGTCGGGAAAGAATACCAAACATAAACCACGAAAGTGAGGAAGATCGAGTCAGGCTGATGACTCGTTAATAAATTAAGCGCTTCTCGGGAGGCAACCCGTGTGTTTTTAATAGTTTGTTTATTTTTATGCCCCAATGGTTTCACCATAAGTGTGGGGGCCTTGCAAAAAAAAAAAAAAAAAAAAAAAAAAAAAAAAAAAAAAAAAAAAAGTCCAAAAATATTTTGCATTTTGTGTGTTTGTTTGTTTTGTATATGAAGATTACTGCAGGTTACGATGCTTGATCTCGAAGATGTGGAATCTATCGATCTCAATATCTCATTTGGATCTCGATCTAGATTCCAAGGCTCAGGCAGTATCATTTCTTTTATGTTCCATTTCCCTATTTTTATGGTTCATCGTTCTTTATATTGAGGACAATGTCAAACTTAAGTGTGGGGGGAGGAAAAAGAAAAATGAAAACTGGATTTTAAATTTTCTATATTTTTGAGCCTAGTTTTAAATTGTTTGCCCCTATGATCTAGTTTTTTTCGCACATTTAGGATAATTTATATTAGAATAACTAGATCAATCCACTGATAAAACATGTAATTTTTGAAAATTCGAGATGTGTCCTGATTGACATTGCAATCCATTTTTTGGATCGATAACATTGCTAGCACAATTATAGCCCATTCCACCAAAAATTATGAGGATTTGAGCCTATTCATATATAGCATACATCTTTTATGCTTGATCTTTTTGCTATGAGTGTGCCGGTGATTTTATTTATGGGATAATTACTAATATGCCCCAGTTGCCCAGCTGCGTTGCTTATCTGCCCCGCTCACAGAAAGTTCCGATACTAGACCAGGGCAACTCGTCCGACCAACCACTGGATGACACGTGTCCGACCAAGTAACTCTACAACTGTTGGTACGATGTACATGGGGCGTATTGTTTTTTGGGCAACTTTTGATTTTTGGGCAACAAATACATGAGCAAAAGGATATTTTGGTCATTTTACATGCATTAAATTGGGAAGTTTTTTTATAAATATTAGTACGATTACAATTCATTACAGAATACACATTAATACACACACATCTTCTTCTCCACAGACAAAGCATAACACAACTAAAAAATCATAATTCCTTAACACCCTGTAATTCGATATGTCATTTGAGTTGTACAGTTGTAAAATCGCTGTTCGATCTACAGTGAAGTTGCTTACAGATATCAAAGGCATTTTGTCGAAGAATGAAAAGCGGGAAAGGTTGTTTAGAAACACAGTCTTTGGTCCGTGGTTGGATATTCGGTTTTGCGATAATGACTGCCATTTGATGCATTTTGTTTTACAACATCAGGTAAAAGTTTCTAACATATCGTCCAATTCCCCACCATTGCAATTCAAAATTGGGGATGATTTATTAGAGTTCGGGCGTAAAGAATTTTGTTTAATAACAGGGTTTCGATTTGGTAAACTTTGTAAAGGTCAAAATAAAACAAGTGCATTTCGTGACCGTGTATTTCCAGAAAAAAGGACAGATACTATAAATTATGTATATGCTAGTGATTGTTTGAAACTAGTTAAGGATGAAAATAGGTTCTTAGCTGTCTCTAATGATGATGCTGTTAGATTGTGTCTTTTGATAGTTGCTATGTTGGTGTTTATGGGTATTGAAGATAGGAATTGTATCCCTAATGATATACTGTCTTTGGTGGAGGACTTTGATGATTGTAATGTTTTTCCTTGGGGTGAATACATGTGGCATAAATTTTATCAAAGGACTGTGAATGTTGTTGACAGACACAGAAAAGATCATTTGGCCAAGTTGAAAAAAAACCCAAAGTATAGTGCGACATACAATCTATACGGTTTCGCTTGGGCTTTCAAGGTATGCCATACTTACTACTATGTACTAAAGTTCACCACTATATTCATTAGACTATTTAGTATTGTAGTATTGTTTGTATATGTTTTGTATGCATTCCTGTACTATACCAGTAATATATACCTTCACCATATACCCATAGTTTTATTTTGTAAAAGTATTAATTTAGGTTTTTTCTATTAGATATATATTTAATATATAGTTTTGAACACGGTTATAACCTGCACTTTGAACAAATTTTTTCCACATTTTATACATTTTAAACAACCACATATTACAGATATGGATTTTGGAGAGTTATCCTAAAAGCAGCAATTGGTGGGCGAAAGACACGAAGATCATTCCACGAGGTCTTGCTTGGTCTAAATGTCAAAAGTTCCGAAAATCAGACCATAAAACACTCTTTGGACCGATAAGCACCATACTATCTTTGAAGGAAATTTGTTGGACATTTATTTATATTTGTTCACATACAAAGTTATATAGTATTTGGTTTTTTAGGAGTCAATTCCCATTACGGCACTGTATGCAACGAAATGCGAATTGAGACAACCGTGGTGTATTGCTAGCATCCCTTTTATAAAGGATTTGTCTGATCCAGACCTGTCAAGGACAGAGGATGAACAACAACCTGATAGCGCAGAGGATGAACAACAACCTCATAGCGCAGCCGATCACCAACAACTCCATAGATCAGAGGATCACCAAGAAGCTGCTAGCTCAGGCGATCAACATGAAGCACCAAGTTTAGAATATTTAGATAAAAATGATGTTGAAAACGCAAATGGTGTCCAATTAAGTGAAGGCCGAAATGAAATGAATTTTTCAACAACTCCTATTTTGGGCAAGATATTTGATTTGCAAACTGATCTTTCGTTGATAGCGAAGCACATAGCGTCTGTCCCAAAACTAGACATTTGCGAGCTGTTTCAGAAGGTGAAAACAACATTTTCAGAGTTAGAGACAGTTTTTAACGAAAATTCTGATGGTAGTGTTGTTTCTGCTCAAGAAAAAACTGATGTCCCAGATATTCCAGTCGAGTCTGATGTCAACCCTGATATTAGCATGGTTTGTATTTACCTTTTATGTTTTATTCTCCTAACTTTATACGAAGGTCAATTCCTCGTTAAGTATTACACTTATATCATTTTGTCAACTACAGACCCCGTCATCACCTTGTGAAGATGATGTTGATAATGATGTTAAGGGCCGAGATGTTGATGATGACCATGATGATCATGTTGACGATGAGCATGATCATCCAATGGAAGTTGACAATCTTGCATTTTTCAAGGTATACTTTTACTTTGTGTTTTTTGGCATACGTTTATAAGTATCTCATTTCCCCGTTAATGTTTACCCTTTAATAGTACATTTAATTCATTAAATGTTGTATTATTTTGTCAACTACAGACCCCGTCATCACCTTGTGAAGATGATGTTGATAATGATGTTACTGGCCGAGATGTTGATGATGATCATGTTGACGATCAGCATGATCATCCAATGGAAGTTGACAATCCTGCATTTTTCAAGGTATACTTTTACTTTGTGTTTTTTGGCATACGTTTATAAGTATCTCATTTCCCTGTTAATGTTTACCCTTTAATTATACATTTAATTCATTAAATGTTGTATTATTTTGTCAACTACAGGCCACGTCATTAGCTTGTGAAGCTGATACTGGTGTTACGACCAGTGTTGCAGCCAATCACATGGAAATTGACATGGATGTTGGGAAGAAAGGCTATGTAGAATCTCAAGTGGGTTCGCTGGACGTTCTTGTAGAAGCATGTAAAGTAGGGGTTACCCCTGACTTCCCTGTTCTTTATGAACATCAAGCTGCGACTCAAGTTGGAGCATTTGATGAGAAGGACACTAATCAAACAACATCCCTCGTCCACAATGATCAGCCGGTGTGTGATGATTACATCGACTATATAAACGACGAACCGGATATGAATATGGTTTCGTTAGAAGAAATACCGTTTGATAATGAAAATTGTAAGGGTGTTGAGAATGAAAATGTTAGTTCCGTTGATAACGCTCAAATCTAACATGTTTTTAGGAGCGTTATTGTGGATTTTATGCATATATATTGGTCACTTTTATGAACTTATGGTACTTAATTGAGTATAATTTATGTTTTAGGTTCATGGAAGCTCAAGTACAAGAAAACGGAGAAAAAGGCGAAGAAATTATCAATAATCGAAGATTTATGCATGTGCGAAGAATTCCCGACAAATGAGAGTCTCTTGGAGTATATTCGAGAAGATAAAGTCATGAAAGTTATTGGTCCAAAGACTCAAGAATAAAGCACAAGAGGAAAAACGAGAAAAGAAATGAAGAAAAGAAGCTCAAACGAAGAAATAATGGAAGACACATTGTTCCCGACACACCTCCACCATTTTGGCCATAACTTGAGCATACGAACTCGGATTTAGTTGATTCAAGCGCCCACGGAAAGCTAAGAGAAAGATCTACAACTTTGGTTTTTATCACTTCTGGCCAGGAGGCTCCATCCGATCGGTAGGAGCCCGCATCCGATTCGGATAGAGCAAACTTGACTTTTACGAGAGCTCCAACCGATCGGTATTGCCCCGCATCCGATCGGTTGGCTGAAACGGCCTTCTCCAAGTTATTTTTAATGCTTCTTTAAGTGCCATTAAGTCCCAAGTCCGATCATGTGCCTCTATTAACTCCTAAACCTGCTACTTTATGACCCTTTGTGCCCAAGTAACTTACTTGTTGGCTAAGGGTAGCTTCTACCTATTAATAAGACCATTTTGACATGGTTTTGGGTGTGATATTCTAGCCTCCAACCTTAAGGACGAATTTCCACAAACTATTATCAACCCCAAAAGGCCACAAACCTCTGCCATTTCCAGAAGTAGTGCTCAAGTGCTTGACGAAGTGTTCGGGTGTGATTTTCCGGCTTGGTTAGAAGTTGTAGTTGATTGGAGGCTTGAAGGTTGCTATAATCCTTCACCTTTGCCTATTGTAATCTACTTTGGGTAAACTTTGTTACTTTTATATTTCAAGATGTTTGTTATTGATATGATTTATGAGTTTATGTTTCTGGTTGACATGAGTGGTTAGTTTTATTTATACTTGTTTGGAATCATGTGAATATTGATATGGAGTGTTTGGTATTTTGCAATATAGAATTATGGTTTTGCTTATAAGTTTGTTTGAATACTAACATGTCTAAATAACTTGTTGATGAATCATAACCGGGTTTATAAGGTCGAAAGAACTTCTTGTTATGATTTGTTCCAAATGTTAATGCGCATATATGTTTGGCATTTCATAATTGACAACTATGAATAAACATGTTAAACGGATTGTTTAGGTCGAAAGGGTTCTTATGAACAAATTGGTAAAACTAATATTTCTAACAAATGGTTTATAATGAATTGGTTTATAATAACAGGCCGAAAGGGTTAGACTAAACCATGATGTATGCAATTTCATGATATCACCCATTGAATTGGAATTGTATGAACTTTGATTTTGTTTGCTATTGCTTAAATATCTACCCGATACTCCATACACTCCATTTAGATAGACACTAATTCCAAACAAGTATTGTTTTTAATCTTATTGAATTCACATAATCATCATTCTTAGTGTTACTTGTTGCTTATATGGTATTTTTGGTCGTGACAACCAATTACCACCTTTTAATTGCTTATTGTTACATAGATTCTTCACAACTGAAAACACCCAAATCTCAGTGAACGACCTCGGCTTACCAACCAAAACTAGCTACATACGGAAGGGTCATACTTGCCCGTGTGTTCTTAGCTTTATTCGGTAATTCGTGTTATAAATTTAAAACTAGTAGTCGCGAGACACATCAAGTTTTTGGCGTCGTTGCCGGGGATTTGTTTGTGTTTTTGTGTGCTTTGAATCTGTGTTTTAATCATTCCCTAGTTGTGCCGCCTTTGCTTGCGAAAAAAAAACAAAAAAAAAAAAAACAAAAAAAATCCGAGCCTTCTATCCGATCGGTTTCTCATCTAACCGATCGGTTGTCCCCAAATCATTTTTACCGAGGAGACCATCCGATCGGTGCAACCTGCTATCCGATCGGATAACCCAAAATTTCATCTAACCGATCGGTACGAGCCCGCATCCGAATCGGCTAGACCGTTTTCGCCCAACGAAAATCCTTCAACCGATCGGCTGGAAGCCTATGCCGATCGGTTGGACCGTCTTGTTAAGAAACCAACAATTTTTTTTCTTGCTTTCTAGTTTTGTTTGTTAATTTACTTATTTTTCTTCTTTCTTTTGATTTCTAGTTTTGTTTCTTTTTCCTTAGATTTCTTTTACATGTTTTATTTAGTTATATTTGTTTAAACATCTTTTAAAAAAGAAGAAGTCATAACTAGTTTATTTTTCAAAATTTTCTCGTAGTAACTAGTAATAATAAATAATAGTCGCATTTTTCTAGAAAGTAGATAATTTATTTTTTATTTACGTCATCTTAAAAAAAAATACAAAAAGATTTTTCTTAATGTTCGTTTTCATTATGTTTTTATTTTTGCTTTTTGAGATACTTTGTGAATCACTCCGGGTTTGGATAAACCCACACTCTTGGGGTAAACAAGTTGTTAGTCCACTTTACGAGCTTAAACGTAAAATCAAACAGAGGACTAAACCCGAACTATATCCGAAACAACCGTTCATCGAGGAACTATATGTCATAATCGACATATTCGAGGAGAAAGTCGAAACTCCACCCGATTCCCCAACCATAATCGTCATTGATCCCGATGACCAACCCATATGGTCAAGCACTAGGATCGTTGCTCCAACGCCTAGTTCCGCTATTATTCAACGCCCTCTTTCCAACAATTTCCATATCAAGGGTACCCACATGCAAATGATTCAGGAGAATCAATTTGATGGGAGAATCCGGTCCGATCCTCACCAACACATCACTGATTTTCTTGAGATTAGTAACCTATTCCAATATGGTGAAAATCAAGAGGAAGCGATTAAATTGAGGACTTTTCCTTTCTCATTAACTGGAGAAGCCAAAATTTGGTTGAACGAATTAAATGAAGGAACAATTACTACGTGGGAAGACATGAGAAAAGCTTTTATTAGCCGATACTTTTCTCCTGCTAAGTTTAAACGTCTCCTGAATGAAATTCATAACTTTCACCAACTCGATCACGAAACACTCGTTGATGCATGGCTCCGAATGAAAAATATGCTTCGCACTTGTTATGGACACGGTCTAACCAAAGGAGCGATAATTCAAACATTCTATTATGGTTTAGACGATCCAATTCAAGGAATTCTCGACGCTGGAGGAATTTTCCTCTATAAAACCCCCAACGAAGCATTCAAACTCCTCGAGGACAAGGTCCAACTCAAGCTCGATTTCTCGAAAAATTCTCTAATCATGCCCAAACCAAAAACCGTTGTTTCCGCCGGTGGAAGTAACGTCAATTCCGATCATTCCTTATTGGTGGAAAAATTGGAAGCTCTCTCCAATCATATTGACGACGAATTCAAGAACATAAGAGGAGAGCTGAAGGAGATACGAGATGCTCGTAGATACGATGAAGATGACAATGCTTCAGATTACCACACGGATGATGACATGCTGATGTTTGAACCTAATGAAGCAAGATATCACGACGGATATCACAATCAAAATTCCAGAAATTCGTACTCCTATTCAAGCCAAAACCCGAACCATGACCATCCTCACTTCCTACCCCAAGATGAAATGCCACATCCATCACAATATTCCAAAACCTCACCGGAGGAGATGATAGAATGGATGGAGGCAAATGAGAGTATGAAGAACCATGTGGTGGAAAAGAAGTTGGGTGAGAAGCAAGAAGTCCATTGTACCGAATCACTTCCTCATACAACAAATTCCAATCCAAGACATGAATTTTTCTACAAATCACCACCAATTCGAAATGAACATGATAAGGGTGATGTTGAAGTTATCGAGGAGGATGAAACTGAACCCATTCCAACCATGCCTCACCTGAGTCCAATCACATCTAATTCACCAACCGAACCACCTTTTCTCGAGGATTGCACCGTGCATATCACAACCACTGAACATTCAGCGAAAGAGAAGATGTGTGTACACGATGAATTACCGACTCATGTTGGTAACAAGGAACTGGATGCGATTGGAGCTGTTGGAAATGAAGTTTTGAAAAAGAAAGAGATTGAAAAGGATGAAAAAGGAGTGTCAAAGATACCCAACAGGAAAGGAGAATTGGAAAGAAAGCTTGACGAGTGGTATAATTCAGAAAATCGAGTTTCTTCAAAACAAAATGGTAGGACTGATCCACCTCCTCCAAATCCTATTGAAAACGTGAATGACATATTCACTAGGAGTGGAAAGTCTGATGACCTTCTGAAAAATCAAAAAGATTCGCCACCTGTCTTCGTTTTTAATAAAATCGATCAAGCATTCAAGATAACGAAAAGGGATTATCACGTGGTCAAATCAAAAGAATTCCCGTCACTTGAGAAGTACATACCAAAGATCCCATACCCTCAACGTTTAAGAACCGAAATTCCCCATTTGAACCGTATCGTCAAAGAATCCTAATCCGGGGAAGAGTCTAGCTAATGACTCAGTAATAAATTAAGCGCTTCTCGGGAGGCAACCCGAGCTTTTACTTGTTTATTTGCTTATTTCTGTTTTAAATAAACATGTACACCCTTTTTGCAGAAATTCTTTTCAAAACTTGGAAAATCTTAAGTGTGGGGGTGCTACATGCTAATATGTTATTGTGTACATATGTGTTTGTGTGTTTTATTTACTTGTGTTTATTTTCGTGTTCATTACGTTATGAGTTCTTGTTTTGTCATTCAAAAGTTTTAAGTAAAATTTGTTTTGTTTAAAAAAAAAATACTAATAATAATAAAAAATAAAAAATGTTTTGAACTTTGTGGGTATGTTCACTGGAAACCCTCACGAGACTTCACTCGTCCACTCGGGCCACCGAGGGGTTTAAAAGGCTTGTTGCATATGCTAAATGCAACCATGATGCCTACAAAAGTGAGTTTTAGAATTTTACGCGTTTTTTGTAGTTTAGTTTATTTTTGCAGATTTAATAAAGCTCTTGGAGATTGGATTATTGGTGATATTATACTTGGTGTGGAGATGTTTTGTTGAACGAGAAATCGATTGATCTCACAAGCTTATGCTAGCATTTTCTTAGCACATTATCATATGGAGTTTGATTGCGGCATATGGATTTTTTTTGGCCCGGGAAGTTTCGTTTCTCTTGGTCTATTTATTTATTTATTTTTCCTATTTTACATGCTTTGAAGTTTATTTTTCACAATGAGTATAATGCGTAACTTAAGTGTGGGGGAAAGTTAGATAGTGGAAAAACGAAACTAGTTTTAAATTTTTCATATTTTTGGGCCAATTTAAAAAAAAAATTGTATGCTTGTTTGCCCTTGTGATCTAATTGTTTTCACGCTTTTAGGATAATATATTAGAATAACTAGATCATCCCACTGGTGAAATATGTAAATTTTGAAAAATTGAGATGTGTTCTGATTAATATTGCAATCCATTCTGGGATCGATAATATTTGCTAGCACATTTTATAGCCCTTTCCACTAAATTGTGAGGATTTGAGCCTGTTCTATATATATAGCATACATCTTTTATGCTTGATTCTTTTGCAATGAGTGTGCCGGTGATTTTATTTATTCTAGAACTTGTACTTGTAAATCATTATGAGACCGCAGTAAGATCGCATTCGTGTGATATAAGTGTATATGTGTGATAAAGAGGCACCCTTAGGATTAAACCAAATGGCCTTCCGTTTACATCTAATGATATATTAGCTAGCCACACTGGCTAGTTAACCACCCATATGGACCCATTTGTTAGCGTTTATCTTTAGCGCTAGATACCCTTAGTTACACCCTCCGAGCCATCCTTTTCATTTTTGATTAAATCCAGAAAAATACAAAAATATTTTACACTTTAAACCTTAGCCTAACCCTTTGTCGAAGTCTAAATGGTTGGTTCCTAGTTGCTTGGAATGTTGGATTGTTTTTGATGATTAATAGTTTGGTTACACTTTGTTATTTAAATGTGCCATTCCGACAAAGACGAAGGATGCATACTTCTTATTTGTATTTTTGTGGTGTATGCTTATGCGAAGTGTGGGGGAGATGTGATGTATGAAAGAATCGATGAAAAAAAAATTGTGAAAAAAAAGGGAGAAAAGAAAAAAAAATGAATAAGTCATCGGAAAAAAAAAAGAAAGAAAAAATATATGTGATGACAATTATGCCAATATGCTAAGTATGAAGAATATTGTTATGGCGAATAGATGTATCGATTTGGGAAAGTTCGAAGAAGAGGAAGTTGTTAACTATAATCATTTTCGGGTTTGCGGTTTGTTTGGTAACTAGCAACATGGGTATTAGACTTGACTTTATTTTTCTTTTAAAACCAATTTCATAAATACTCCCATGCCTTATCCCTACCCTTTTGACTTTGTGAAATTATCAAGTGTATTGACATGTAGTGACCATCCGATTTCTTGAGGAATTAGGTAGCGTTGTTAGCAATCTAAGGTTAATCCTTAGTGACCATCCGTTATTTGGTAATGCAAGAATTCGTTGTTAGCGAGCTATTATGTTTTGCACAAGATAGTTGCACGTAAGTCTGATATAACCCTTTAAGCCTTAAACCCGAATAAAAGACCTCTTTAGATGTTTACACTTTGTGATTACGCCATGTCGGTGGAGTTTTGTTTCTTGTACAAGCTTATGGTAATAAACGAATCATGACTGAGCAATGAGTGTGATTTCTCTTATATATACTCCACTACCTAAATAAATGAGTGATTGAGTGAATTATACTTCGTTTCTTTTTCGTGAGGTGTTTAGAAATGTTACTCAAGCAAGAAAATCTTCGTACATCTCGGTTTTTCACCATAACGCTTAAAATGATGAATCTTATCTTGTACTTGTACTTGGTAGATTTGCATCATAATTTTTATAATCATTTTTCATGCACCATGGGGGATTTATTTTTCTTAATATTTGCTTGAGGGCAAGCAAACCCTTAAGTGTGGGGGAGTTTGCGCTCATTTTTCGCTTATTTTCTCTTTTATTATTAAATATATATAAAAAAATAAAAAAAAAAAAATTTTCTGTCCAACCGATCGGATGTGCGAGCATCCGATTCGGTTGGCTGGTTGCATGTTTTTACGAATTGTCCATCCGATCGGATGGAAGTGCAAACCGATCGGATGGATGCCTCGTTAAAGTTTTTAAATTTTTAAATTTTCTTTTCGTTTTGTCATTTAGGTATGAATTTTAATTTTTCTTTTCTTAGATTTGCTTGAGGGCAAGCAAAGTTCAAGTGTGGGGGATTTGATAACGCTCAAATCTAACATGTTTTTAGGAGCGTTATTGTGGATTTTATGCATATATATTGGTCACTTTTATGAACTTATGGTACTTAATTGAGTATAATTTATGTTTTAGGTTCATGGAAGCTCAAGTACAAGAAAACGGAGAAAAAGGCGAAGAAATGATCAATAATCGAAGATTTATGCATGTGCGAAGAATTCCCGACAAATGAGAGTCTCTTGGAGTATATTCGAGAAGATAAAGTCATGAAAGTTATTGGTCCAAAGACTCAAGAATAAAGCACAAGAGGGAAAACGAGAAAAGAAATGAAGAAAAGAAGCTCAAACGAAGAAATAATGGAAGACACGTTGTTCCCGACACACCTCCACCATTTTGGCCATAACTTGAGCATACGAACTCGGATTTAGTTGATTCAAGCGCCCACGGAAAGCTAAGAGAAAGATCTACAACTTTGGTTTTTATCACTTCTGGCCAGGAGGCTCCATCCGATCGGTAGGAGCCCGCATCCAATTCGGATGGAGCAAACTTGACTTTTACGAGAGCTCCAACAGATCGGTATTGCCCCGCATCCGATCGGTTGGCTGAAACGGCCTTCTCCAATTTATTTTTAATGCTTCTTTAAGTGCCATTAAGTCCCAAGTCCGATCATGTGCCTCTATTAACTCCTAAACCTGCTACTTTATGACCCTTTGTGCCCAAGTAACTTACTTGTTGGCTAAGGGTAACTTCTACCTATTAATAAGACCATTTTGACATGGTTTTGGGTGTGATATTCTAGCCTCCAACCTTAAGGACGAATTTCCACAAACTATTATCAACCCCAAAAGGCCACAAACCTCTGCCATTTCCAGAAGTAGTGCTCAAGTGCTTGACGAAGTGTTCGGGTGTGATTTTCCGGCTTGGTTAGAAGTTGTAGTTGATTGGAGGCTTGAAGGTTGCTATAATCCTTCACCTTTGCCTATTGTAATCTACTTTGGGTAAACTTTGTTACTTTTATATTTCAAGATGTTTGTTATTGATATGATTTATGAGTTTATGTTTTTGGTTGACATGAGTGGTTAGTTTTATTTATACTTGTTTGGAATCATGTGAATATTGATATGGAGTGTTTGGTATTTTGCAATATAGAATTATGGTTTTGCTTATAAGTTTGTTTGAATATTAACATGTCTAAATAACTTGTTGATGAATCATAACCGGGTTTATAAGGTCGAAAGAACTTCTTGTTATGATTTGTTCCAAATGTTAATGCGCATATATGTTTGGCATTTCATAATTGACAACTATGAATAAACATGTTAAACGGATTGTTTAGGTCGAAAGGGTTCTTATGAACAAATTGGTAAAACTAATATTTCTAACAAATGGTTTATAATGAATTGGTTTATAATAACAGGCCGAAAGGGTTAGACTAAACCATGATGTATGCAATTTCATGATATCACCCATTGAATTGGAATTGTATGAACTTTGATTTTGTTTGCTATTGCTTAAATATCTACCCGATACTCCATACACTCCATTTAGATAGACACTAATTCCAAACAAGTATTGTTTTTAATCTTATTGAATTCACATAATCATCATTCTTAGTGTTACTTGTTGCTTATATGGTATTTTTGGTCGTGACAACCAATTACCACCTTTTAATTGCTTATTGTTACATAGATTCTTCACAACTGAAAACACCCAAATCTCAGTGAACGACCTCGGCTTACCAACCAAAACTAGCTACATACGGAAGGGTCATACTTGCCCGTGTGTTCTTAGCTTTATTCGGTAATTCGTGTTATAAATTTAAAACTAGTAGTCGCGAGACACATCATGCGTGCATAAAGAACAAACAACACCATTGCAGACAGATGTTGAGGTACATGGTTTATTTTAAATTTAAAAAGGTTAATAAGTGTTTATTTCTATGTCTTGTGGTGGGTGCTAATCACAACCTATGCCCTGCAGAAAGATTAAACAACACCATTGCAACAAACAGTCAGCAGCCAAGGATATCCAAATGTGGTCGGTCCTAATGACAAACCTTGCTTGGACTCTGATTTTTCCCATCTCAAAATGAAGAAAATCCAAAAGAAAAAAAGGCGGCAAAAATTAAAAACATGGCTAAAACCTTTAAATCAAAGCACAAGAAGTTTTCCGGATCTCTGAATCCAGACAACGTCCAACGCGCACGACTGACAAGAACATCTAATCGCAGAAACGAGTCGATTGAGCATATCGTCATATTAGAGGTAAGTCACCGTATTACATTCATACTGAAATCAATATCTGGTTGGCCTTTGCTAATATATGTTATGTATCTTCTCAGGACGTCTCTGGAAACCCCAAAACTCGGTCAATTACTAAGTTCTATTCGGCCAACATAGATCCTTTTGTAGAGGTAGTCTGTTTTTTATTCTTAAATTAACAATAATATGATTCGTTTAATGTTAATCATTGATTTGTTTATTTTAGGATCTGTCTCGACATCCCAAATGCAAAAAGGACAAGGTGTCATTGCCTGATTCGCTTCGTATTTATTTAAAGCAAAAAAACCAACAAAGTTTAAATTTCTGTGGGGCGGTCGTACCATTGTTTCTGGTATGAATTTTTGGCTAGCGTTGGCATGTCTTGAAGATTGTAAAGGCGGTTGGTTGTATGACTATGTAAGGAACCATCATCAGTATGTGGTCAAATACCTTTGTATATAGTTTTGATTGAGTAACCACTATAAGTTTTATAATTTTTGTTTTTTGTACACAGCACTTAGATATATGGTTTGATCTGATGTGGTCTCTTAGGGGAAGCAATGCAGATTGGACCTTGGCAGGGTCTCTGTTCGCCCGACACATCTTGGCTGGTCAAATGTATAGTCATTATTCAGATGGAACATACTACCCTGTGGCTTGGCGAGATGTCGAAAAGGTTAGTTTACCACAATCCTTTTTAATATACATTTGTAACTGTATGCATAGTAATCTGTACATTTGTTTGTCTTTATTAGGTTTATTTTCCCGTTAATGAACCTAAGAAACACTGGGTTCTCACTGAGCTTCACCTGCGTACTGGAGTTGTTTCATTTTATGACACTCTTGGGTTTGTACATGGCAATGGCACACAGTGGTGGAGAACTTTGAAAAGAATTTTCCCAAAATAGCTTACCATGTATCTGGATCAGCAAGGTATATTGGCGAGCAAGGGCATATCAACCAAGGAATATAAAATAACATACCAGTGTCCTGCAGTCCCGAAACAAGGTGAATTATATGGTGATTGCGGTGTATGGGTATGTATTATTTTATACATATTGTGCCGCAACCAACCACTGGAAGTAGACGACCATATTGCAACAGCGTTAGCATACCGTGAGCGGATGCTTCAATACTCCTGGAAGCACAAGGAGTCAATAAACTATGTTTAACGGCATTTTTTTCCCATTTTTGAAGTAATGGAGCCAGTGTTGTGGTTTAACAAGTTTTCGGTATGGGCAGGAAGTCTCGTGTGTTGAGCCTGTTGAACCTGGTTGCTGTCATCAATGGAAGACGTTCGATATCAACTAACCATAAAATATTTTACTATTATCTAGTAATCGTTGTTGTTTGTAAACGTTCAATAACATGTAACCCAAAAACAATTTACTATTATCTAGTAATCGTTGTTGTTTGTAACCGTTCAATAACATGTAACCCAATAATTTGAATAAGGTTTGTTTCTCTTCTTCCTTCACTCTTTTACCTCTTCAACAAACATGCCTTTACCCTATCCTGAGTATTGATGTGTAGGAGCAGCAGCAGGTTCATTTTCACCAGCAGTAGGATTCACCAAACACATTTCGACACTTAAACGCACTACGCGTCTAACTTAATCTGGACTTATATGCTACATACAAGAACCTACTGCATCAGTGCATTTCACAAACTGCATCAATATCTGACATGCAGTATATTTATCCCTATAAACAACACCAAACAGGGGAATTAAAACAACCATTCAACAGTTAATAAAACAATTAGATAATAACTACGAATTTCATTAACATCATTCTTTAGATAAATAGTATACATTACATAAACTTCATCAAAACAAGTGTTTGTAACAAATAGCAAGATAAAGAGTAAACATAACATAAAATTCCCCAAGACAATTTTTTTTCAGCAGACCTATTCCAGCTCGCTTAGCTTTTTCAACATTCTAGTATTCTCCAATGAACGCCGCCCACTTGCCTGACGCCTTTCAGTCAGAAAATCTATTTCTTTCAAGTCTTTGTCCTCTTCCAACATGAGATATTCAAATTGTTCCTTAAAGTTCCCCTTAATGCTCCCAAAATGCTCCAACATGAGATAAAAAAAAATTACAAAAAGAGTATTGCTGTGTAGGAGCAGCAGCATCTTCATTTTCACCAGCAGTAGAATGAACCTTTGTTTTTTTTCACCAGCAGCAGATTCAACTTTAACGTCAAAACTTTCAACCAGACATCCTGCTGCCAGACAAAACTTTCTACTGCTGAGCGTTCTGCTGCTCGCTTTTGTAATTTTTGGGATTCTATTGCTTGTTTACAAAAGAACAGGGACTGATCTGTACTTTCTTATCCGAAAGCTTTACAAACCCCAATTCGTTCAATTTTGGGTTTTAAAATCTAATTGTATATCATAATCAGTTTTACGCCCTCACGAATAAAACCAATTCAAACCCTAACACCATTTTTCACCTATTATTTTAAAATCCCCAAATCAAACCCTAATCCACAATGAGGAAACGATCTTTATCAGCTAACCACAATCAAGTTGCCTTTCTTCAAAAGCCCCAACAAGCTGAAGGTTTTGGTGAGGTAATAGACTTTCTTAATGCTAGTCATATTAGGTACGCGGTAACAGCAAACCCTGAAATAGTTATTTCCTACATGAAACAGTTCTGGTCTAGTGTCAATCTCAGAACTAGAAATGGGGAAGAACAATTAAAGGCTAAGGTAGATGGCCAAAGGATTGTTATATCCGAATCATCTGTAAGAAAAGCTCTTCACTTTTTAGATGATGAGGAAATAATTTTCCTTGAAAATTCTATGATTTTTGAGGAACTTAAAAATATGGGATATGAGAAGAAAACAAATGGTTTAAAGTTTTATAAGGGTCTTCTCTGTCCACAATGGAAATTTCTTCTTCACACCATTCTCCATTGTCTAAGTCCTAAAACTACAGGGTGAAATGAGTTCAGCACAACTCAAGCATCTGCTATGATTTGTCTGGCCACAGGAAAACCCTTTAATTTTTCGGCTATGGTAATGGATGGCTTGAAAAAGAATGTTTCAGGAAAACATTACATTTACCCAAGGTTTTTGCAATTGATTTTGAATAAGCAACTTAAAAAGCCTAAGGTTCATAAAAATGTGAAGGAATGTCCTAAGCTTAAAAGGAAATTATTTTCTTATTTGAAAAAGGATGGAACTGGCTTCTCTGGGACTATTACTCCATTGTTGCCACATATGTTGCAATTGGCTGCCACTCAGGGTGAAAGTGCGGAAAACACAACAGCTACCCACGAGACAGCCACTTTGGATACCTCATCATCTCACCCTCAAGATACCCAAACAACTAGTATTTCACCAAATAAGAACACTGATTTTCCTCAGACCAGTGTTAGGATGGATGCAGATGAGGCTGCCACAGGTGTGGGAGGTGGAAGGATGGAAGGGGCTAACATTACTGCTCCTGGCTTTGTAGCTGGGCAGGAAAGTGTTAGCATAAGTAAGACCCCAACCAAGGCAACATCTAATGTGGAAGGTTCGGTAGAACCTGAAAGTGATGAGGGTAGGCATGAAACTAATGAATTGAGGGACACCCACAATGTAGAAGATGAAAATTCCAGCGATCCACCTCTCGGGACAGATAACACAGGCCGAAGTGGTGACCATAGCATGAAATGTATTCAGGAATTCATAACAAAATGTACCATACTCGAGTCCCAAGTTCTTGATCTGTCACAAACATGCAAAAAATTGAAGAAGATAATTAGGCATTTGGAGGGAAGGAAGAGGTCAAGAACAAGGGTATTCAAAAGGCTAAAGAAGGCTGGAACAGCACATAAGGTGAGCTGTCCTGAAGACACAAGTTTGGTGGAGGATGCTACCAAACAGGGGATGAATGTGGACAAGGATTCAGGGGAGGCAACCAAGGAAACATGGGAGGTTAATGAGCTGAACGTTGAAGGTGCTGTTAGGAATGAGAATGTGGAGATGGTTTTCGATAGTGTAGTCAAGGAAGGTCATGAGGGTGTATGTGATAATCTAAAAACTTTTGAGCCTGAACAGTTGATGAAACATGTGTACAAGGATTCAGGAGAGGCAACCAAGGAAACAGGAGAGGTTAATGAGGTGAATGTTGAAGGTGCTGTTAGGAATGAGAATGTGGAGATGGAATTTGACAATGTTGTCAAGGAAGGTCATGAGGGTGTATGTGATAATCTAAAAACTTTCGAGCCTGAACAGATGATGAAACATGTGTACAAGGATTCAGGGGAGGCAACCAAGGAAACATGAGAGGTTAATGAGCTGAACGTTGAAGGTGCTGTTAGGGATGAGAATGTGGAGATGGAATTTGATAGTGTTGTCAAGGAAGTTAATGAGGGTGTATGTGATAATCTAAAAACTTTCGAGCCTGAACAGATGATGAAACATGTGTACAAGGATTCAGGGGAGGCAACCAAGGAAACCGTAGAGGTCAATGAGCTGAACGTTGAAGGTGCTGTTAGGGACGAGAATGTGGAGTTGGAATTTGACAGTGTTGTCAAGGAAGTTAATGAGGGTGTATGTGATAATCTAAAAACTTTTGAGCCCGAACAGATGATCAAACATGGTGAGGTTATGGTGGAAGTTGGTAAGATCTTAGAGGAAATGGCCCAGGTTGATTCTGCTGCTGGTTCGAGTCATCCTAATGCTGGTTTAAATCAATCTGCTGCTGGAGTTGAAGAAGCAGTACAAGAATCACTTGATGAAGATGAGCCAAAGCAGTTTAACAACAAAGAAGCTGAAGTAGCAGAATGGTTGGAAACTCGAAGGAAGGCAAAATTAAGAGTGGTTTCTGAAGCTATTATTGGACAAGAATCACTTAACGAATAGATAGAACATGCGATGGCCAAAGATGCAGTTGTATACCGAAAAGCCGTCGAGCTGATTGCAGATGAGAGTATAACTAAGGAAGCAAAAACAGCTATACTTGTGGATTTCATTATCGCTAGGAATCAAGAAGTGGCTTTGGATGACATGACAGAAAGTATCAGATCAAGTCAGAAGAGGAAGAGACAACCAACAAAGGCACAGGTCATAGCTGGAATGAAGATGTATTTACGGAATTAAGCTGGTTGGAAGGCATGTCATCTTAAGGGAAGACCAGATGCAGAGATTGTGTACTTGTACTACAAGTACTATAGGAGAGATCACATGAAACTTCCTAAAAACTTTGACGAAAGACCTTCAAAGAAACTTAAGACCACTCAGAAGAAATCAACTGAGAAAGTGGAAGTTCATAGAGAAAGAGTGGAATTATCACAAGAGGGGATACGTAAGATGTTAGTCACAGTTCCAGAAATTCTACATGTTGACCATTTGCAACCAAGACATCGAATAATTGATTGGGAGATCTACAGGGACCAATTTGGAAAGGCTTGGAAGATTACAAGAGTTGGTGGAGGGACAACAGTGTTCAAGAATTTTGGAAATTTGATAAGACTCTGTGATAGAGAAGATTTGGACAATCTGTGGAGTTTAGTACAAGATAAGCTCAATACAAAGAAGAAGACAGATGTAAAGGAGCAAGAGCTATGGGTTGAATTCAAGAGATTGTATGAGCCAAATCCTTCAGATGTTTATTGGAAATTTCCTTATTATGATCTGACTACACCATGGGAGTTTTATAGTTCCTGCAATGTGCATCATTTGTCAACACAGAGTGGAGTAGATATCTTCATGTTAGCTGAATTGGAATATCCACTGAGTTATGAAGTGTTAGATGTGATGATTACCACAAAACTCAGGTGTGATCGACATGCAGATGTGGTAAAGGATTTACTACAAAGAATATATGATCAATGTGAAGCTCTGAGGAAGAACAGAGTTTAATTCAAGAAAAAACTTTGTGATTTGGTGTAGATCCCAGATGAGCAGTGATCTTGTTAATTATCTTAGATATGAATCTAAAACAATATGTATAGAAACTGTTGAATTGAAACAATATTAAACACTATGCGGAATGTAACGTTCAATCTTAATAAGAACACTATGTAAACAAACGAATTATGTCAACAAACACTTTAATATACTAATACGGTTACTCAAAAGTAACAATGTTACAAAAATCTTGTAGTTAATCGACTTACCAAACAATCCGTACTTAACCCTAACATAATTATCTAATAAGGAGTCATAGTCAAGTTTCCTTTAACCATAAACCAACATAATTATCTAATGAGAATGTGCATATGAAGTCCTCCCTGCATTACCCTATTGTAGCCACATACTATCTTAAGCAGAAGCTTCAAACATGATCGTCAGATATCCCCAAATCACTCTATCAAGCTCATCTGGTGGCTTTGTATTTCCATACTTGTTCTTGATTAATCCCCACACGTTTACCAAATCTTGTCTGTCAATGTGTTTAAACATTTGAGGAATTGTTTTAAACCTTTGAATTCTTCCACCAACTCTGCGTATCTCAAACCAAGGAACTTTCCCATCATAACCAGCTTTCCATCCAATAACTGGAGTTTTAACTTCTAAAGGAGCAGTATCCTCAAACAGGTCATCATCATCAGACACAACCTGGGTCATCAGTTGTAAATCAATCGTCTCTTTCTTTTTATTCCCTGGTTCATCACTACCTTCTGAACTAATCATTACCACTGGATTAGTTCTCTTCTTCTTTCTGGCCTTCATTTTAAATCTTCTCCCAGTTCTTTTGACACCAATTGTAGACTTACCCTTTATCTCTTTTTCCTCACTTTTCTTATCTTCCCATATAGCCTTTTCCTCATCCCTAGAATTCAACCTTTCTTCAATCTCAGGCCGTTTTCCCTGTATTTCTTGAATTTCTTTTGGCCAAAGTTGATGTGGGACTTTTGCAGGATCAGGATAATTTTCAGACTCTTCCATCATCTTTTCTTTGGCTTTCCCAGTGTATGTAGGTGGTTGCGTGGGTTTCTTAGATGGAATGGGTTCTCTAATAGTTACACCCTTGACAGTAACCCTAGGAATTTTATTTGTTGGAGTTGGTTGTTTTGTTGCAGACGCAGTTGTTTGTTTTGATGTGATGGGTTGAGTTTGTGATATTGATTTTGCTACAGGTTGAGGTTCAGATGGTTTTTGTTGTGGTGATGGCTGCTGTTGTTGTGGTGCTGTTGATTTTGGTTCAGGAGTAGGTTCTCTTACGGTCACTCCTTTGACAGGAGCTCTAGGAAGTGTCGGTGATGGAGTTGTCTGATTAGTTGTTGGTTGGAGTTGTGGTTGAGGTTGTTGTTCAGGTGCTGATGTAGGTTGTGTTTGTGATTGTGATTGTGGTGGTGGTGGTGTTGATTATTTTGGTGTTGATGATTTGGTATATTTTTGTGGGAGGACCACCTGAGCCAAGCTAACATCATCACCTTCCACCTCTTCAGCATTAGAAGGTTGAACACCAGCACTAGGACCTTGCTCTGTCTCAGCAGCAGGATCTTTAGTACTAGCAGCAGGTTGAATTACCTCGTCAGTAGAATATTTAACCAACTGCTCAGCATCCAAAGTCTTTAGATTAGCCCCAACACCAGTATCCACATCCATATCAACCTGATCATCTCCCTCATTGCTAGCACCACTTTCATCAATTTGCTTCTCAACCTCCCCTGAGTCCTTGTCTTCATTCCTCCTTAAAGCAATGGGACCATCCTCCCCCAAACTTGTTTCTTCAGGAGAGAGCACCCTATGTGCCGTTCCAGCCTTCTTTAGCCTTTTGAATACCCTTGTTCTTGACCTCCTCCTTCCCTTCAACTGCCTAATTCTCATCTTCATTCCTTTGACTGTTTGTGTGAGACCAAGAACTTGGGACTCAAGTGTCTTACATCTTGTCATGAGTTCCTGCATAAGGCTAGTGTTATCTGCCCCAACAGGTTGATCACTGGAATTTCCATCTTGTACATTGTGGGTGTCCCTCAATTCCTCAGTTGCATGCCTAGCCTCATCACTTCGGGCTGTGTTAACTTCCCTGAGGGGTGATGTTGAGACTAAAGACCTTGATAGATCTTTATGAGCTCGTGGATCGTTAGTAATGTTTATGTAATCACAAACACACTAAAAGAAAGTCTAAGTTACTTGTATTCTATAGCGGAAAACAAACACAAGTAAGAACACAATTACTAAGAACGATTTGATCCTCTATGGATCTTTTAATTAATACTAAAAGTGTTTTTCTAAACTCGTACATAATACATAAAGACGTGTTCCTTTTATAGACAAGGAACCCTAAACAACCCTAAACCGTTTCACAAGAAACGTATAATCTAAAAACTATCCAAGATATGCAATATCACTTTCTAAATAAACTCATGCATATCCTAACTAATAACATAATACGCGGAAACTATCCATCAGCAGAAACACATTCCGCACAATCTATACTTCCGCAGTAACATTCTTCAGCAGAATCATAAAGCTTCAGCAGTAACCATCAGCAGTAACCATCAGCAGAATTCTTCCTTAGCAGAATTCCCAACAATCCTCCCCTAATCTTGAATTTGACATGGTTAAGTTCAAGATTCTTGATAGATCTGTAACAACTCATGAGAAGAGGATTGACTTCGAACAGCAGCAGCAAAGAATCACATGAACCATAGCACTATGAATGGTAGAACTTGAAACTTCACATCTTTGCAGCAACAAATGACAATTTGTACATCAAAACATATTAGTTTCATACTATTCTCATCACATCCAGGTGTGTTAACTCCTGTGAGAGGTGAATCATTGAAAATAATGGATTTGATGTCTCTTTACCAATAGCCATCACTACTGGAGTAGCCAAATGTTTAAGTTCGAAAACTATGGTACACTGATAACCATCTGATTTATTAGCAAACCAGCAACTATAAACGGATTTGAGATGTCTTTACCTGTAGCCGTTTGCTCAGGACTAGCCAATTCTTTGGTTTCAACTGAACCTTGGTGAATTGAGAACCAAATATGGATACCAAATGTCTTTACCACAAACCATACTTTTGTGGACTAGCCAATTCTTGGGATCCCATAAAGGGTTACATCCATGGTGAATTGATGACCATTTCAACTCTCAGCAATGAAGCATGGGTGAGTTGAGTACCCTATAGCTTTGAGCAAGCTATTACAGCTATCAACAGATTTGATGTGTCTTTACCAAAGCTGTACCCTTTGGACTAGCCAACTCTTTGATGGACACAAGTCACATCCGGTGAGTTGATAACCATCAACAGAGATATACAACAAACCTGCATAAAAGTTAGTACAAAAATATATAATAATTTTTTTTTTTTTTTTTTTTTTTTTTTTTTTTTTTTTTTTTCACTTAGACTTAAATAAGAAAGAAATGAAATAAAGAAATAGAAAATATACAAATAATATACAATACCAGAATCAAGTAGAAGCTTGGTGTTGCAGAAGCTTAGACTTGATGAACCCAACCAATTGTTCAGCATGTGTCCTATCATTAGCAATTGGATTTGGAGGAATTTCCAACTTCCTTTGGAGCATGCGATTCAGCAGAGTCATGGACCATGGATATTGTTGATCAGAAAACATACATACTCGTATTCCAGACTCAGTCTCCACCACATGGACATTGGGAATGGGAAAAAATCTCCAACTATCAACTTTCCATCTATGAGAAGCCTTCCAAACTGAATAGCCTTTCCCTTGTGGAGTTTGAGAGTCAAAGAGAACTTGAAGATCACCCAAGAGATATAGACCAGAACCTTGTGGAGTATGCATAGCATAATACTCAGTGACCAACTTGTAAAGGGTCTGCAGATCTTGCCTATCCACCAAATGAAGAATTTCTTGTAAGAAAGTGAAATTCTTATAAGATTGATCTTGCCTGTAGATAGTATTAATATGTCCATCTGTGATAGTCCATCTGATCAACACATTGTATGATCCTTCAGGAAACGTTTCAGAAGATCCTTCCTGAATAAATGAATCATCAGTAGCTTCTAGATCTACTTCCTTTGAAGAACTACTCATTTGAGCTCTGAGAACTTGCTTAGCCAGTCTAATTGATCTTCTACTTGCAATATGTTTCCCTATATGTGACATTCTCTTCTTCCTTCGACCAGGGATGTAAATTCCCATAGAGACATCTTCAGCAGCAATAGAAGTAGTATCCTCAGAAGGAATAGAAGAAGTAGGAATAGAAGAACTGGTAACAACACCCTCTGCTACAGGTAACCTATCAGCTTTGTCCCCATCTTGGCTACCCTGAACCTCAGCCGGTTCAGCTTGTTTACCCTTATCTGTATTAGAAGGAGACAATGATGAATCTGCATGATCAGCAGATGTTACAGCAAAAGGTTCAGCAGAAATGGGTGGAGCTTCAGAAGAAACAGGAATCTCAGATGATTGTCCCTCAGAAGCTTCATCAGCAGTAATGGTAGGAGTAACAATAGGCTCAGCAGATTGAAAGTCCTCAGGAGTATCTTCAGTAGATGAAGTACCTAGCTCCACTTGCTTCAGTCTTTTGATACCTGGAGCCTCCAAACTCTCAGCAGTCCTCTTAGGTGGAGTATCAGAAGAGTGAATGGTCTTCATAATCTGATCATAAATTCTATGCAACTCTGAATCAGACAAAGCCCAAACTTGCTTCTTTGTCAAACCATGGCTATACACAGAAGTATACTGATTATAGACCACATTCCTCCTATATTGCTTCTCTTCTGCTTCAGTCTTGGGTCTATCTCTCCTAGCTTGTGCCTTTTGAGCAGCAATAGCCTTCCTCCTTTCAGCTGCAGCTTTCTTCCTCTGTTGCCCAAGAGCTACCATTTGTGCAGCAAAGTTATGACTATCAAAGTTAGCTCCTAAGATACTTTGAGCCAAATTAGGATTGGATGCTGCTTGTTGAGTGTAAGTATCCCATTGTGCATCAGTGAATTGAGCTGATTGCTCATCTAGCTCTCTTTGCCTTTCAGGAGGCAAATCTGAAGTAAAATGATCAGCCATCTGTTTTGCTAATGCTTGACTCTTCACAAGATCCTCATATTCTTTAACCAGCCTTTCTTGCTCCTTTCTTTCTTCTGCACTTATAAGATCTGAACCAAGATCTTCTCCAATCACCCTTTCTTGCTCATTACCAGAAGTATCTACACTAGTAACTCTGTCAATATCTTCAGGAGAAACTCCAATAGAAGCATCAGCAGAAACATGTTGAGTTGAAGATTCAACATGTGAAGCAGTAACTTCATCAGTAGTTTCCAAGGTAAAGTATCGTCCAGCAACAAACACTTCAGTAGACACCTTGGAAGAGGTAACATCAGCAGAAGCCACATGAGCATCATCTGCATGTTCTTGAGCAACAGACAAATTTGGTAGTGTAGTTTCCTTGCTCAAGTACTGTCTTCTCCTTTTTCTGAAGAACTTAATCTGATCTCTTTGTTGAGAGGATTCAGCAGCTTTAGGTGAAGGAGTAGAAGTCTGCTGAGCAGCTTCAGCCAATAAACCAAGATGATCCCAATAACTAGCTTCCTGCTCATCATCAGATGCAAACACAAATTTCCTCTTCTTTGTCTGCCCAAGTTTATCCTCTAATTCTTGAACCCTTCTTTTCAGCACCACAATCTCATCACCAAGTGATGACTTAGTGTCTGCAAGTTCCTTCTTCAACTTCTCAGTTTCTTGAACATTCCTGTTGAGTAAAGTATACAGAGAAGTAAGAGTAATAGGGTCCTCAGCTCCACCAGCTGATGTCTCAGTGGTAAAGGGAGCTTCATTGGGCCTTTCAGAAGAAACATTTATATGCTCAAAATTTGAAGTGTTCTCATCTATTGGGTCTCTAAATGGGCTAGGTGTGGACAGTCTTGGAATCTCATCTTCAAGAGGTGTAGGAATATTAGTATCAAGAGACTGAATTGTCTCCTCTACCTCAGGAACAAGCTCTTCAGGAGCTTCATGAGATGGTGATGGAACAGGGGAATGTGGAGGATGGTCAGTAGAAACTATAGGTACTTCAGCAGCTAAGGATGGGCCCTCAACCCTTTCTACTGATGGAGTACCATCAGCAGTATTGGGAGCTGGTGGAGCATCAGCAGCATTGGCCGCATTAGCAGCATCATTGCCATGTGGCAACATAGCTGGTAAAAGAGGATGATGCTCCCCACCATAATGAGTTCGCATAGAAGCAAACAATTTGGCACTAAGGGCTCCTATGGGATAATGTCCTCTATCCTGGGTATTAATGTCTAAAATTATCTGTAGAAACCTAGGGTACATCAGAAACTTATGCTTTTTCTTGAGAATATTTTCTACCAAATTATCAAAAATAAACTTAGAAAAATTATAAGTCAAACCCTGAGAAAGACACACGATTCCACAACCCAGTTGACTAGAGAATTGATCCCATCCTCCAGATTTGTTGCTGATGCATTGAAGTAGTGTATGCACCAAAAATCTCCACTTGGGACAAAACTTGTTCTTCAGCCACATAGTCGTATCCTCACTTTGATAACCCGCTGCTCTTAGACCAGTAAGTATCTCTGCTGTGTTGGTGTGATAAACCCCATTTTCATCATCCAACTGCAATCTTTCCCGAATCAAAGCTTCAGTCACAACATACTCAGTTCCATCAATCTTCGCTACTATCTCTGACTCAGACCGCTTCTCAGCAGATGCCCAAAATTGTTTTACCAAAGATTCATGTACTATGTCTGGATAATGAGTCAAAGCAAAATGAATCTTTGATCGCTTTATGAAATCAACCATTGGGTCATATATTTCCTGTCCCTTCGCTTTTCCCAGAAAAGCAACTTTATTGTGATCCTTCTTGAATTGTAAGGACTCCATCGAAGAACTTGTGAGAGAATGAAGAATAGGTGAAGAGTACTGGAAGAGGGAATTAGTTATTTTGGGCGAAGATTATATGAATAGGTTATAAATAGAAGTTACCCAATTATGGTCAAAATTTATCGGAACAAATGGTTGACCTTATCTGACGTGTAAAGTAACTTCACCATTCAAAATCAACCTTTCAGCAGAAATGATGGTCAATCTGCTGAAGTGAAGAGTCAATCAGCAGAATCAACTCAAGAGAATAATATCTTCGGTAAAGATCTTGAGTTTTAATTTTCCACCCAACCAGCATTAATTAGCATTTCCACTTGACTTCGCCTATAAAATAACCCCAATTCACAATCCACACAAATCACTTAACCCTAATTTACCATCAAACCTTCATCCAATCAATAATCACTTATCAACTCAATGAATAACCAACCCGAAGTCATTGATCTATCTTCTGACTCATCAGCAGATTCAGGAGATAACAAACCTCAATCATCCAGACGCCCTTCATATAGAATGTATGGGATCACCAAGGAACAAGCCCGCAAGAAGAGACATGATGTGGGCTCTTCAAGCAGACCCAACAATCCACCCAAACCTCCATCATCATCTTCATCATCTGAGGATAATCGACCTCTATTTCGATATCCTCACCAAGACGAGCCACCTACAAGGAAGTCCCCTTTTCTTCCTTCTTCAGAAGATGATAGTGTGGTGGATCCAGACGACTCATCTAGGGGCTCTGATGACTCCACAGAGCGTCTTGAGCCAATCTTCAATAGGTTGGTAAGAGAGGAAGAGGAGAGAGAAGCAGCAGCAACCAGGGAAGAGAATCCCCAACCTTCACAACCCCAACCAAGGCCACCCACCAGAAATCCACCACTCCCAGAGACAAGGGAAGTGGTTATTGGTCTTCCTGCTCCTAGGACTGGAGTTTCATACCACAGGGACACAGGAAAGAGCAAGGGTGCAGAGGTGACTGGGAAGGGAAAGGGAAAAATGTAGTAGGTGCTGATGAGATGTTGCCAAGGACCAAAGATATAAAACTAGGTTCTTCAGCATCTTCAATCATGTCTGTTAGTCTTCCTGGTGCAGCATTAGATGATAGGAACTTGTGTCTGTGTAGTTGATCTTGTATAGGATTGGTCTTGATTAAGTTGTTTGTAAGCTGTAATTTCTTTTGAATGAATGAACAACTTGTCTTTGATTATGAATTGATCTCTGTTTCAGTACTTCCATTCAGCAGAAACACTCTTTAAGCTTACTTGACCATGTCCCATTAATCTTGAAGAACATCAACTTAAAATTATCAATCTCAGGCAGTTCTGCAAAACAGACACATAAAAGCAAACAGACCAAACCATACAAACTAAAATTACATTAGTGGATTAGTGTGTTAGCAAACATAATCAAACAAATCTATAAAATAGTACATACTTTACAATCACAATCCTCCCCTGAGGCATATGCCTCCCCTGAGGCCTATGCCTCCCTTTAAACATATCATTTAAGGGTTAACCATCCCAATATGGACCACTAAGTGTTGAAACCTAGGTCCATCAAAAGCTTTAGTCAGCAAATCTGCCACATTATCATCTGTGTGTATTTTAAGCACCTTAATCAAATGTTTTTCATATGCATCTCTTATAAAATGGTGCCTTATCTCAATATGCTTAGTCCTATTATGAAAAACTGGATTTTTAACAATGCATATGGTACTTTGGTTATCAATAAAAATTGTGGTATTCATGAAATTAAACCCATAGTCCAACAATTGATTTTGTATCCAAAGAACCTGTCCACAACAATTGGCAGCAGCAACATACTCTGCTTCAGTAGATGAGGTAGCAACAATGGTTTGTTTCTTGCATTGCCAAGAAATCAACCTTCTTCCAATAAATTGGCAACCTCCAGTTGTGGATCTCCTATCCAGATTTGCACCAGCATAGTCACTATCACTATAAGCTTCCAACTTGAAAGGAGACTCTTTTGGGTACCAAAGACCGAGCTTGGGTTGGCCTTTGAGATACTTAAAGATCTTCTTGACTGCATTCAGGTGGGAAGTGAGTGGTGTGACCTGATGTCTAGAACAAGCACTCACAGCAAATGTGATATCAGGCCTTGAAGCTGTCAAGTACATTAGTGAACCAATCATAGACCTGTACAAGTGAACATTCACTGCAGGATCTGGTTCTAGGTTATTCTTTGGCTTGGGAGCTTCATAGGGTGTAGTGGCAGGTCTAACATTCTCCATATCAAACTTCTTCAACATATCTTGAACATACTTATCCTGACTAATAAAGAGACCATCTGGTTTCTGCTGAACTTGGAGACCCAAAAAGAAAGTGAGCTCTCCCATAGCACTCATCTGAAACTCTCCCTTCATCAATTCCTCAAACTCCCTGCACCAAGCTTCTTTAGTGGAGCCAAAAATAATGTCATCCACATAAACTTGAACAAGGATGATATCCCTGGAATCTTTCTTAATGAAGAGTGTTTTGTCTATAGCACCTCTTCTGTATCCATGCTTCAGCAGAAAGGATGAAAGCCTAGCATACCAAGCTCTGGGTGCCTGATGAAGGCCATAGAGAGCTTTGACAACCCTGTAAACATGCTTTGGATTATCTGGGTCTTCAAAACCTTTGGGTTGAGATACATAAACCTCCTCATCAATTTCTCCATATAGAAAAGCACCTTTGACATCCATCTGATACACCATGAAACCCATATAAGATGCATAGGCCAAGAAGATTCTGATGGCCTCAACCCTAGCTACAGGAGCAAATACTTCAGTATAATCAATTCCCTCCTCTTGTCTGAATCCTTGTGCCACCAATCTTGCTTTGTTTTTAACCACAATACCCCTGGCATCTCGTTTATTCTTCAAAATCCACTTGGTACCAATGGCAATCTTCCCTTCAGGTAGTGGTACCAATACCCAAACTTTCTGATTCTTGAATTGTAGCATCTCTTCCTGCATTGCTTCAAGCCAGCTGGAGTCGTCAAGTGCTTGACTAACACTTGTTGGTTCCACTTGTGAGAGGTAACAAGCAAACAGACAATGCTTAAAGTCTGTGTGATTGTCCCTTTGCTGAGATGAAACATAAGAAAGAAAAGCCACTTGACCATATTTAGAACCTTTCACAGAACTTCTAGTTCTAACAGGTGCTTGAGGATCACCAAGAATGTTGGAGTGAGGATGATCAGTATGTATCCTTTTGGTTGCATTGGGGTTGACTTCAATTGAGGTGTCAAGATTGGTCATATTTGGTCCAAATTCACTGTCATAGGAGGCTGAGTTGAAGATACCAGCTTTGGGTGAGTGATTTCCAAGATCAGAGGGACTTGGAAAGCGTGTATAAGGTTCCTCAAAGTCTGTGGACACACTATTAGACATGGGAGAACCTTCAGAAGATCCATCAGCAGATGTAGTAACTTCAGCAGAAACATGAGGTGGATCAGCAGAATCCTGGTTTCCACTGAAGGGTTGTGCTGACTCCTCACTTAGTCTTTCAGCTTCTTGATTGGCTACAAATTCCTGCTTCTTCAGTCTAGCAAGGTCCTCTGCATAGTGTGACAAATCTTCAATCTCCCCAGAAGTATTTCCTGCAACATGGTTAGGAGGAAACGAAGGTACAACAATAGTATGCTCATCTTGCTCAGACTCACTTCCTGAGTCCTCTTCCAGGGTACCTGCATTGTTAGTAGGAGACTCTTTTGTACCTGCAGATTGTTCAGCAACATATCTAGTATAGCCCAAATAATCAGTTAGGTAATCCAAGTCAAAATACCAAGGATGACCTTGTCCTTGAACATGAGGCTTATTTTCTAGGTATCTCAGATTAAGGGTCTCCTCTATCTTTTTAGAACTTAAATTATATACCCTATAAGCCTTACTATGAGCTGAATATCCCACAATAAACCCTCATCTGCCTTCTCATCAAACTTTCCTAAAGGATCACTAGTGTTCAAAATGGTCACTTGACAACCAAAAGGTTTAAAGTAATGAATATCAGGAACTTTCCCAGTGAGAAGTTCATAAGGTGTCTTGATATGAGGTCTAGTGATGGATACCCTGTTCAAAACATAACAAGCAGTACTTACTGCTTCAGTCCAGAACATGGTGGGTAATTTAGAGTCTGCAAGCATGGATCTTGCTGCCTCTATTAAGGTCCTATTCTTTCTTTCTGCAACCCCATTTTGCTGTGGGGTTCTTGGAGTGCTATAGTCCCTTTTTATCCCCTTAGACTGACAAAGTTCTATTAAGACAGCATTTTTGAACTCTGTCCCATTATCACACCTAATCCCTTTAACCTTTTTATTTAGCTGGTTTTCAACAAGGGTTATGTACTCTTTTAAGATTGGATATGTTTCATCTTTAGTTCTCAAAAAGAATACCCAACAAAACCTGCTATAGTCATCGGTGATCACCAGGCAGAAGGATTTGAGATCAATGCTCCTGACTTGAGCTGGGCCAAAAAGATCCATGTGCAGTAACTGGAGAGGTTCTGAGATAGTGCTCACAGCTGTAATGGCTTTATATGAGGCTCTGTGTTGCTTCCCTTTGTTGCAGGCAACACAATTGTGTTCATTGGTGAAGATTTTGGAGGGAAGCCCATGAACAAGACCAAGCTTAGAGAGTTTGTTTATGGTCTTGAAATTGACATGAGCCATCCTTCTATGCCACTTATTTGACTCATCCATGGATGCTTTAGCCACCAAGCATGTCAGATCACCTTCAGGTTGGACTTCATTCAGATTGATTGTGTATAAATTATATCTTCTGGGAACTCTCAGCAGAATTGGGGAATCTGCTGGAAGCTTGAAGTCTTTAGAAAGCACAAGACATTCATCCTCTGAGAAGAAGACCTTGTTCTTGCCATCACATATTTGTGATACTGAGAACAGGTTGAAGTGTTGCAGTTCCTTCACATAGAGCACATTCTCAAAGTCCAAGCCAGGTGTTCTGATGGTACCAAACCCAGTGATTTTGCCATCGCCTCCACCAAAAGTCACAATGCCTCCATCTTGAATAGGTACAAAATTCTGCAGCATGTCCCTATTTCCTGACATACTTCTGGAACAACCACTATCTACTATGCCTACTTCTTTACTTTTCAAAGGATGATCCTACAAATACAACAAAATTATACAAAAGTTAGTACACATTGGAGACTCAAGTCATTACTGACTTGAGCCTGCCTTGTGGATCATAAGAATTAGGCCATGTAGATTGATAAGATCCACCATTGTTCTTGGACCTTCTATGAATATTAGGTCCCTTGTGAGTCCAAAAACAACCTGCTGAGGGCTTAACAGCAGTATCCCAATATCCCATACCCATAGTCATTGGGTCAACAAAGCCAGGCCAAAGACCATTCTGAAAATAAGAACTAGTGGGTTGCACAAATGGTCTAGTAACATATCTTCTCCTAGCAGACTGAAAATTTCTATCAGCAGAATGTTTCTTAGGAGAATGTCTATCAGTAGAATGTCTACCAGCATAATTGCTGGCCCTATGAGATGCCTGTGGGACATATGGTGGAATATTCTGAACATTTGTCCACATTGGTCTAGGTTTAGTCTGACCAACACCCATTCTTTGCTCATGAAAATCACAATCCTTTATTAGATGAGATTTACTTCCACACACAAAACATTTCTTCTTTTTAGAAGATTTATTAAAAGAAAAAGATGTTCCAGTACAAGTAGAATTATTCAAATCACCAACAGAAACAGGATTGTTTTTGACACAATAAGAAACATTATTTTGCAAAGAATTAAAAGACAAGTCTTCAGAAGAAACTGTCTTGGACTTGACATCCTCAGCAGCAATTCTAACAGACTTGTAGGGTGTCTTGGGTGAAGGCTTGGGAGAGGTCTTTGTAGGGTCTGACTTTTCACTTGAATCACAACTGGTATAGGTGGTAGACCCTTGGTCAGAGGACTTGTCACTGTCAGAACAAGAGACAAAGTCAGAAGAATTAGAATCAGGGTCTGGCAAGTCAATTGACTTTTTGCCATAAAGATGGTGTGATCCATCAAAGTCAGAGGTGGTGGTGCTAGATGGCATGTGTTCTCCCCTAATAGGTCCAGGCACAGCATGTAAGAATCCATTACTGACAATCTTAACAGGGGCTTGATAGTCTACTGGTTCAGGGTCAAACACACTGTACTCATTAGGGTCATAGAATTGATCTTTCCCTATGTAATCACCATACCCTAAACCAATCTTAGTTTTTACAGACATGGAACTGTTAACTAACCTGTTTAGATTTTTAGATGAATCTTTCCATTTATCAAACCTAGCCAAGCTATTATCTAGTTTAGTCTGCACTTCCTGTTTTTCTACCTCTAGTTTAGCCTTTTCCTTTTCACAACATTTTAATTCATTTTTAGCACAAAATAGATCTCTCTCTAACACCCCTATCTTTTCACCATAAGCAACCTCATTCTTCTGAAACCAGACTTTTTGTCTTTCTAGTGTTTTTAAAGAGTGTTTATAAGCCTTAACATCTATATAACTTTCATGATATTTGGCTTTTAATTCATCATGTTCTTTTTTAAGTTCATTATACCTTTCACTACAACCAAATACACAATTTTGTACCTGAGATATGCCCATCAAGGCATTCTGACAATGATTATCCTCTGAAGAACAGCTAGCCAGCAATCCACCAACATCAGCATTATCATCATTCTCAGGATCATGCACCTTCCAGTTGATATGTTCATCAAGAGTGACCATGGCTTTGGGGTTTTCAGCATTCACCTGATTCTTCTGATAGCTTGAATACCGAACTTCATCACCAGTCTTTCTATCCTTGCACTCTCTAGAGAAGTGACCCAACTGACCACATGAATAGCACTTGATCTTCCTTCTATCAAACCTAGCTGGTTCTCTTCCCTGAAACCCGAACTTTCTTCCAGACTTCTTTTCAAACCTCTTGACATTTAAAGTAAGCATGGCCACCTGCCATTTTAGATTCATCTCTTCCAAGTCAAGAGGATCCACCTGATCAAAATCCTCAAAAGCAAGATGCTGCTGATGTTCATAATCAGCAACAAACGACTGGAGTACATCCTCCATTACACCACTAGACTGTGGTTGAGAGTAGGAAGATGTTACTGAGGAGCTTGAACTTGAAGCCTGAGTCATCTTATTGGAGCTGGTGCTTACAAATGCTGAGTAGTTAGAAGTGGATGTACGAATGGGACTTCGAACATCAGGTTCAAGAGTCTTAAGCTTGTTGAAGAGATCATCAAATGAAAGCATATCTAGACCACCTTTTGCTTTGAGTGCAATGCTCACTTGTAGCCATGAGGGAGGTAATGATCGAAGGAACTTTGCATTGCAGTCCTCATTGTCAGGTCTGGCCTTCAGCTGATTCATCTGGCTCAAAATCTTATGGAACCTGTCATACCCTTTGTGGATACCTTCCTCTTCAGTTATTTGAAACTCTTGAAACTGTTGTTTCAACATCGACTTCTTCATCCTTTTTGACTCATCGTTCCCACCAAACCTAGCCTTGATCGCCATCCAGATATCTTTTGCTTCATCCATGTAGTGAAAATCTCCCATGTGGTCATCTGGAATAGCTTGAAGAAGAATGGTTCTCACTTTATTTTCTCTTTGAACTGCAAGAATCTCTTCAGCAGATCTAGGAGGAAGAATAGTAATAACACCATGTTCATCCTTAGAATGCTTCTTCAAACTGTTTCCTTTACGGACAACTTCCCAAAGATTCCAATCAATATTGGTGATCCAGTTCTGCATCTTCATTGCCCATAATTCATATTCTTCCTTCTTAAGATAAGGAAACTTTGCATTGCTATTGGTGAGATTGAGTTGTTGCATAGATGTGGTGTTTTGGTTGTTGTTGTTGTTGTTGTTGTTGCTGTGAACTTCAGATTCATCATCTGATCCAGGCATGGTTATTGGGTGTGAGAGGGTGTAAACGAGAAGATGTTCTTAGTAACACAGAGACTCTCACGAGGCTTTGATACCACTTGTTGAGACTAAAGACCTTGATAGATCTTTATGAGCTCGTGGATCGTTAGTAATGTTTATGTAATCACAAACACACTAAAAGAAAGTCTAAGTTACTTGTATTCTATAGCGGAAAACAAACACAAGTAAGAACACAATTACTAAGAACGATTTGATCCTCTATGGATCTTTTAATTAATACTAAAAGTGTTTTTCTAAACTCGTACATAATACATAAAGACGTGTTCCTTTTATAGACAAGGAACCCTAAACAACCCTAAACCGTTTCACAAGAAACGTATAATCTAAAAACTATCCAAGATATGCAATATCACTTTCTAAATAAACTCATGCATATCCTAACTAATAACATAATACGCGGAAACTATCCATCAGCAGAAACACATTCCGCACAATCTATACTTCCGCAGTAACATTCTTCAGCAGAATCATAAAGCTTCAGCAGTAACCATCAGCAGTAACCATCAGCAGAATTCTTCCTTAGCAGAATTCCCAACAGGTGAATCATAGACATTGTCATTTTGTACATAAGTGTCCATCAATTTATTTGTTTCATTCCTACCCTCATCACTTCGGGATGTATTACCTTCCCTGAGAGGTGAATCAATGGGTTTAAACTCAGTATCAAACCTGGGTTGATCACCTGAGCCCCCCATGTTTGCCAGTTGGCTGGGATTTCCATCATCTGTTTCAGGTTCATGAGAACCTTCCGCAGTTGGTGTTGCCATGGTCAGGATCTTACTTATGTTAACACTAACCTGACCAACAACTAAGCCAGGAGCAGTAGTGTTAGCCCCTTCCATCCTGTCACCTCCATCACCTGTGACAGCCTCATCTGCATCCATCCTAGCAGTGGTCTGAGGTAACTCAGTGTTCTTATTTGGTGAATTCCTAGGGGAGGTGGGTGTGGGATGGGTAGCTGTTGTGATTTCAGCACCTTCACCCTGAGTGGCAGCCAGTTGCAACATATGTGGGAACAATGGAGTAATAGTCCCAGAGAAGCCAGTTCCATCCTTTTTCAAATATGAAAATAATTTCCTTTTAAGCTCAGGACTTTTGTAGTGGTTTTTTTGTACCTTACGCTTCTTAAGTTGCTTATTCAAAATCAATTGCAAAAACCTAGGGTAAATGTAATGTTTTCCCGAAAAATTCTTTTTCAAGCCTTCCATTACCATAGCCGAAAAATTAAAGGGTTTTCCTGTGGCGAGACAAATCATAGCAGATGCTTGAGCTGAACTGAACTCATTCCACCCTGTAGTTTTAGGACTCAGACAATGGAGAATGGTGTGAATAAGAAATTTCCAATGTGGGCAGAGAAGACCTTTATAAAATTTTAAACCTTTCTTTTTCTTCTCGTAACACATATTTTCAAGTTCTTTAAAAATGACATAATTTTCAAGGCAAATTATCTCTTCATCATCTAAAAAGTGAAGAGCTTTTCTTACAGATGAGTCAGAAACAATTATCCTTTTCCCATCTACCTTAGCCTTTAATTGTTCTTCCCCGTTTATAGTTTTGGGCCTAACATTAGACCAGAACTGTTTCATGTGGGAAATGTATATAGTGGGTTTTGCTGTTAATGCATACCTAAGATGAGTAGCATTAAGAAAGTCAATAACTTCAGCAAATCCTTCAGCTTCTGGGACGTTTTCAAGAAACGCAACCTGATTGTGGCTACGGGAGAATTTTCTTTTCGCCATTGTTAATTAGGGTTTTGATTTTGGGGGTTTTGAGAATCAGATGATCAAAGGTGTGTTAGGGTTTGAATTACAGTGAATTTTGGGCGCACAAAGTGATTTGTCGGGTCGAATTGGGATTTTATACTGTTCGGATCTAATTAGGATTATATTGGCGTCAATTTACAAAACATACCCTTTACTTTCAAACCAAGCAGCAGGATTCCAAAATTTTGCAAAACAGCAGCAGAAATTTAGCAGTAGAATCTTTTGCAAAACAACAGCAGAATCTTTTGCTAGTAGCAGCAGAATGTATGTTGAACCTTACAAACTATTACTCCGTATAAAAACACATGGAGATAAGATTTTTCAAAGATTGACCATTCCTATACTAGCAATTAAAATTTCAAATCTACCCAGATCAAAACTTTTAACGAGTAAAGATGCAACATTGTTGACCGTATGGATTATAACTATTTGAATTTGCTTTTTCTCATAACAAATTCATATACGAATATTGTTGTTATCTTGTAAACGAATCCTTGTTCTATAAGAGGCTATCCTAGGTTCAAGTTTGTGTACGTATTATTTTGTTAAGATTCAAGGTTGCCTAGTTTTTTTAAGTTATCCATTTTTAAGTTGCCCATTTTTTAAGTTGCCCATTTTTTAAAAATTGCCATGTAGGTTGCGCAACAGAACACACAAGTACATCTACTTTATTTATTATATTAATGCCACTTGATAGGCGTAATCATGATCAATGAGACTCCTATATAAGTGTGTCATATTTGCCATTGCCTTCTCATACACAACTACTTTATTCATCCCACCCCTATCCCACCCATTTCCTCCAGACTCTTTAAAATATGTCTGACAACAACCTTTGGATGTTCAACTAGATATCATGAATAGGCTACCTGTTAAGACCATACTCCAGATACGTAGTGTTTCAAAGATATGGAAGGTAAACATAGATTCACAAACCTTCATCACTTCATACGGTGCTCGTCCCACTGATGAGTGTCTTTTTAATCTAACATTTGATCAGGGTCATAAAGGTTTTATGACATCTGTAGCTGAAAATTTAACCATTACCCCATTAGATTCACATCTAAACCTTGCAATTATGAAGCTTGTCGGCAATTCTAGCGGCCTTACGTGCTTTATGTATGGCACTAATATGATGGCTGTTATTTGGAACCCATCCATAAGAAAATATGTTTGCATATTCATCCCTTTTTACACTAACCAAATAGAATGTTCAAAGATTTCTTTCGGTTTTGGTGTCCGTCCCGACACTCTAGACCCGACTATTGTGAAGGTATCCTATCCTATTTTCCAAACCGGTTTCTGGTTTGTCTCAGTATTTTCATTGAACACCAAGACCTGGACACGTCTCCAAGATTTTCAGTTGCCACGCCAGTCAATAAGATTGAAAAGAAAAAGTCAGGCAGTTGTAGGTCGTTTTATCTATTGGGCTGGTACTGAAAGGTTAGTTAGCCCAAAGGGGGTTCCGTACAAGGATCACACTTTGATTTTTTTTGATATGATCACCCGCCAATTTCGCGTCATAGAGATACCATCTCTTTTGAAAATCGTAATGCCAGTTCATTTTACTGTTCACGAGCTTGAAACTCTGTTGTGCTTTCTGGAATGATCATGACTTTTGAGGTCCCACTTTTCAGCGGATGGCTTTTGGAGGTGGATGGTGCATCCATAACACGATTTTCAAATCTATTCTGCATCCCTACTCCGGTGGTGATTAAGCTGATTGGCTTTACAAGTAACCAAGCTCCAATAGTCGAAGCCACTGTCGGACACATTTTGGGTAACACAATGTTTGTCTACGATCATCAGGTTGGACAATTTGTTAGTTTGGGAATTGAAGGAAATGCTGGTTCATTCTACATCTCTTCGTACAAAGAATCTCTTCTTCTTATAAATCTCCCAGACCGTGGGTTGTACAGTACGTTTACATTTTAAGCTAACATTCTATTGCATTTGTATTATAGAATGACATTCACACAAATATTCTCTAGTACACTTACACATGTTCAAACGTTAACACAAATTCCTTTCCCATATGTGAACAGGTTTACCTACCCTTTGAGAAGGTATTAAGTTATGGATCCAGCGTTGTGGTTTGACAAGTTTTCAGTATGGGTAGGAAGTCTAGTGTGATGCGCCTTTGGAACCTTTTGAACCTTGTTACTGTCATCAATGGAAGGCATTAGATAACATTTAACCTTAAAATAATTGAATATTATCTAGTAATCGTTGTGGTTTATGATTTCATGACAATAATTACTAATTGTACTATGTTATGTGGTTAGTTGTTCTATTTCTTTACTGCTTGTTTATGTGTGTCATCGTTTGCAACCGACGTACCAAAAAAACAATAGAGCAACAATAGTTATGCAATAACTATTGTGGGCAACTTAAATGGACCTTTTGGGCAACTACACAAGTACTGTGCGCATTAAACCCAAGTGAACGCCACCGTGGTCTTGCGTTAACCATTTTTTCCTAAAAGTTTTGAAGAAAACAATTTTTCTAAATTTTATATAAACCAAATTGCTGAGCTTGATATAAACCATCTTCAGCAAGGGGGAACATGCAAGTATGAGCTTTATTATTGTTAATTCATTCTCTGATCTAGGAAAAGATCGAAACGCCACACTCTTGAGCTGCCCCGACCTCATTCCATTGCTACCTAAATCTAATGAATAAACTTCCAAAGGTAGATCACTTTCCAATGCAGCCTGCAAATTGAGATAGTATTGAGATGCACAACCATGTCAATTTAAGATGACGTATTTCATACATATGCATTCCACTTACCATGGTTTCTAGAGTTTGCAATTTTTGAGCTCCACAAATCATTTGAATGATGAATGACACCATTGCATTGTTTCCAAAATCGACTCCGGATAGATTTAGAGTCTTAAGGGTTACAAATGCCACATGGACATTCATCCAGGGGCTTCCTTCTTCCAACAACTACAAATGGTCGACTTGTCGTAAGTTTTAAAGATTATATTTCATAAGTATTAGAGATTACTTTAACATTATGTAATTTGAACTGTAAAACTCAAATTTGTCTAACCTTGCACTCCTGAAAATCTAATGTAAGGGACTCAAGATTGGGAAGAGTTCTAAGCTGAAAGATATTGTAAGTTGTGATTGTCGTGGGATGGTTCAAAACACCGAATGACAAATACAACTTCTTCAAATTTCCAAGTTGTGCAATATCCAAAAGTCTCATGTCGTTTTTATGAATACGATTCATTTTAAGAGACTCAAGTAAGGGACAACGAGAAATAAACTCCCAAATTGAACCGGTTTGAAAGTCAACATATAACAATTCTAAGCTCAATAGATTTGGAAAGCTAATAAAAGATACCAAACTAGGAAGAGTACACCAATGAAGTTCAAGATGTTTCAACTCCATACGAGAGTACAGTTGGGTTGGCAACATAACTGGTTCACCATACCGGTTTCGAATTGTCAGCTCCTCGATTCCTTCCCGAGCCAAAAACAACAGCCAATCATGAATCTCTTCATATTTGAAGTAATCTTGTCCAAACAGCGGTTTGGGATCTACGGAGAAGACAAACCTTCTTACTGGACCTCTGAGCTGAAGTAGCAGTCTAGTAAGTTCCTTCCCATCAAAATTATTTGTCAAAAAATAAAAGAAATCCTCATCAACTATAACATCGGTGAGCAAAGTCCACTTAAACCTCTAGTTACTCGCTAAAGTATCGATCCTCACCACATCTTTTAGTGGCAAATGATTCATAATATTAGTGATCACGTTATCTGGCATGTTGCTAATATAATCCATCATTTTAGGGATAACATTACGTCCAAAAGACATGGTATTGCTGGAATTTGATTTGCTTTTGTGAGTTCTCGAAAACGAGAGTTTGGATTTCATTTTGGATTTATTTTTTTGATTAGGGTTTGTGTAATTATGGTGTGTATAAGGGTTTGGTGGGTGGGTTTATTATTTCCCGCGGAAAAAAAGTAAATAGTTGTCAGAAAAATCAATGTTAATTAACGGTGGGTGGATAGTCAATTGGTGAATAGTTGGGTCTTGTCAAGTTGGGCAACTTGTAAAGTTGGGCAACTTGTCAAGTTATATGACCATGTTCATATAGGCTGTTTTGAATATATAGTGTAAATACTTGATTTTTAATTTAACATAAAGATCCAAAATTGAAACACAAACAGACCCTGTTCCAAAATAGAAACACAAACCATTACAAATTTCCATTACAACCATTACAAATTTCCATTACACAAACCATTACAAACTTTCATTCGTCCTTTTCTTCATTTCTTTTTCTTCCTTGTCCTTCTTATCCTTTAGATGCTTAAGCACAACTTCAAGATGGGATGTAATGTTTTACCAGTAACCACAGGAGTTAGAAAGCGAGCAGTAGAACGCTCAGCAGTAGAAAGTTTTACCTAGCAGCATAAACTTTGTAAGTAGCAGTAGAATGTCGGCTGAAATTTCCAAAGGTGGAAAGTCTGCTCAATTGCCCATTTTAAGTTGCGTCACAAATTTGCTCAATTTTATAAAGTTGCCCCATTAAAGTTGCACTTTTTTTAAGTTGCCCATCTTTTAAGTTGGCAATCTTTAAAGTTGCCATTTTGCAAGTCTGACTACCAATGAAGTGATCATTACACCTGTCACTTGCCCCCAAAAGTGGATTACCATCCACAATGGCAAAAGTCTTCATGACTTTTTTGCATTTAATAGCATTAAATGGGAACCATTCATCTACCTCTCAAGCCTATTTTTTGTGCACGATCAGCTTCACAATCAAATGCTTTTTTTTATTAGCCTACAAATAAAAAATTCAGAAATCAAATAAGATAACTAGTCTCACGTGAAGCAACAGTAATCTATCCGCTATATAAAGCACTCCCAACCAAAGCAAAATGTGCGCATTGAACGAGATTAACAACTTAGAATTCCATAACATAGTTAGATTCTTACAATCCTCCAACAAACTTAACCCAAGCCTACTAGTTACTTTTAATTGTCTCTCACCGTAGTAACCTTGTAATTTTGCCCATCATAAATCATAAACTCGTTATTCTTTTAATGTCCAAGCGGCACGTTTTTATGTTTATCTTGTTAATTCATCAGTTGCTCAAGTTTAAAGCGCACCAACAAATGGTATCACAGCGGGTTATCCATTCTGAAATGACTGCTAATAACTTTTAGCCGTTCTTAAATGACGGCTAATAACATACAACCACCATCCTCTACAAAAACCCTAACATCAAAATCCCCTACATGTTGTTGTCGAGTGTCTCCTTAAACAAGAAAGTTACATTCAACCTTTCTGGTGCGAGGATTTGCTCTAACCGCCTATCCACGATCTTTTCCTTCACTCCAACTCAGGACCACCAGTTTTTAAAAACTGGTGGGATCTTGTTGGGAACTTAGTCCCATGCAAGATATAACAACCATATGTGAAGTGAAAAATGGTGGATCATCAGAGGCTATTAAAGGGGTAGATTGTGTTTGTGTGGTGGATCAAGACAATAGAGGATGAAAATCCATGACTTCTCATCCTTGTTACTGCCCTGCCCGGAAGGACAAAGGACATTGTTGCCGGCTACTTAGGACTGATCTGGAATGGAAAAGCTACTTAGGACTGAATATAAATCAAGCACTAGTCTCTATCTGTACTTCATCAACATCATTAGAATTAGGATATGATTGCCATAAGTGTATTAACATTTCAGTTTCCTTTAATTTTTATGTATTTACTTATGGGAAAATGATGCCGACTTAATAGTGAAGGGGCTTAATAGTAAAAATTTTAAAGTTTCCAAGAAAAGAAAGTAGGTACCTTTCCTACTTTCTTTATTTACTTATTTAGTTATTATTTATTTTTATTTTTTTCATTATTAAACCACATATTGTACGCCTTCCAAAAAAAACCACATATTGTTTGTGTAATCATGGTGGGTATAGGGGTTTGGTTTGCGGGTTTATCGTCAGAAAAGTCAATGTTTGATAGTGAATTGGTGAATAGTTGGGTCTTGTCACGTTGGTCAGCTTGTTATAAAAGCTGCTCCCTTAGTGTCCACTAGCTTACAACACAAATACACAAGCAATTATTAAATTTGGGCAACTTGTATTAAAAATTTGGGCAACTAGTTATACAATGGTAAAAGTGAACCCCCCAATAATAGTATGACCTCATAAGTTACAAAGCGAGCAGTAGAACCCTCAACTTAAAAGATGTCATCTTTTAAGTTGCCCGTTATTTAACTTGCATATCTTTTAAGTTGCCAATTATTTTAAGTTGCCCAAGTTGTTGGTTGCCCAACTTCTAAGTTGCCCCTTTGTTTAGTTGCAACTCTTTTAAGTTGCCCGTTATTTTATGTTTGATGAACTGCCATATTAAGTTGCCCAATTTTTATGTTGCCCATATTTTAATTTGCACGTTTTTTTAGTTGCACATCTTTTTAGCCTGCGCGAATCCCATTTTAAGTTTCCCAATTTTTAAGATGCCCATCTTTAAGTTGCCCATTATTTTAAGCCTGCCCAACAGCCATTTTAATTTGCCCAAGTTGTTGGTTGCCCATCTTCTAAGTTGCCCCTTTTTTTAGTTGCAAATCTTTTAAGTTGCCCATTATTTGTAAAGGCGGAGCGGGATGATTTGGATGAAATTGATGTTTTGATTGAAAGGCGCAATGCAAGTGTTAGCCGTGCCACTGAGAAGTCAAAGATAATGAAGATGCTAAGGAATTACAAATGAGTTTCTACTTAAATTTGGTTGTGGACCATATTGTCCTGTTTCTAGTAGTTTACTTGCTGCTTTATGCGTTTATGAGTATTGGATTGTATGGAACTTCTATCTGGTGTGGAACTGATGTATGTGCATTATGCTTGGTACTATATGGGTGTTGATATGATTACCGTTAGTGTATTAATATTTAAGTTTCCTTTGCTTTTGTATTTATTTATTTATTTATTTATTATTTTTTTTTCATGCCATTTATTACAACAACAAACCAACCAAGAAACCGTCCATAGTTAAACCACATATTGTTTGTCCTTTCCGGTGACGGTCCAACATTTATTCCCTCGGGCCAATAATAACGAACCCGATCCCAAATCATCCCAAATTTCACAAACAACCAGTTGGTAATATTGAGTTTGTAAGTTTATTATTCACAAAGCATGAGATACACCTAGTTGTTGCGTCAACTCATTGTACATGGAAAGTCAATACTTGGTAAAAGGATATTCGAGACTTTTTTCGTACATCTTCGATTCACATCTATTACTTTTGGCGCGCGCCTTTGTCCCTTTCCCGCCCAAAGTGTTGGGAACCTTTAATCTAACTCTCCAGCCTATTTATACCTATGCATTGTATACCAAAAAACACACACAAACACATATATCCCTTTCAATTGAAAGAAAACATAAACAATGGCAGCAAATAATGGCAAGTTTCAAAATGATGCTGAAGAGTACGAGTGGGTGTTAAACAACAAATTGCTGTTTGACGCAGTGTTTGATGCTTTCGGGTATGAACTGATTGCAGAATATGGGTCGTATAGGCAGGTAGATACGTGGATGAGGGGTCAAATTTTGAACTGGCTGCATGCGCAAGACTTTTACTGGGATGAGGTTTGGGGAGTGAATGATTATGGGGAGGAGGAAGAAGAGGAAGAGGAAGATGAAGATGAAGAGGAGGAGGAAGGTGAAGAGGATGTGGTGGCTCAAAGTGAGTTACTGGTGCAGCAAAATGAAGACAATCAGCAGCAAAATGTGGTGGAGCAGCAAAATGTGGTGGTGCCTCAAAACAAGGAGGAGCAACAAGGTGGGTTTCACGACCCTTATAATCTAGAAAAGAGGATTACCGATCTTGAAATTGTGTTTAAAAGACTCAAGGAAAAGAAGAATATGATGGAAAGCAGGGAAGAGAGCTCCGGTTCTAACAAGTTGGGGTGAAATGCATTGAAGCAGTTTAGTATGACGTTGTTTTTATGTTTCTAGTATGTTTAGTATTTAGGTTGGATAATTAAATTAATATTTTTTTGTACCTTTTACAAAAATATCAATGAATTATTTGATTTACCAAAGTCAACAAACCAAAATTTGTGTAAGGGTAAGTGGTGCAAAAAATATCACCAACTATTAGTGTAGTTTTAACCAAAAATTGCATAAGGGTAAGTGGTGCAAAAAAGTGTTACAAATAATTAGTTAGGCAACCCTGAGTATGTACTAGCACCATTTATTATTTTGTACTTTGAGTACAATATATTCTTCTGAACGACTGACAACACCATATATACTAGCACCATTTGTTGGGCAACCAAGTTATGTGATTACTATAAGTGTATTAACATTTCAGTTGCCTCTAATTTTTACGTATTTATTTGTTTATTTAGTTTTTGTTTATTTTTATATTTTTTTAATTTCGTTTAAAACAACAAACCAACCAACATTTTTACTCACCGTAACGGTTAATTTTTTTTCCAATGAAATTAAAGGGGCTCAACTGTTCAATGAAATTACAATAGGTACACCCCTAGTAAATCGACACAAATGTTCAGTTATTAATTACAATAGTTAAAGGGCCACCACCCTAACGGTTATATTTTGTAAGTATTTAAGGCACGCTTCACCAACAAAACATATCATCGTTATTATCCATCAACCACTAAAAAAAGAAAATATGGACCGGCCAACTTTAGAAGAACTAGCAAACACAGCAAACTCTCACCGTATGTCAGACATGTGGCTAATTGTAATCCAAGAGGAGACCGAAAGAGATTTTCAAATAGCAAGAAAACTTTTTGATGTTGTTAAAGATCTGAATGATAGTATGGAGAAGAGGCAAGCTATTATTAATGACTTGAAATTCGATAAGAGTCTGCGTGCCGTGGAAAGTGCAGCATTCTTCAATGTCGTTCAAGAAAAGGAACTCAACTTGAAGATGAAACTCGAAATTGACTGTAAGGAAGCACAGTTTCGGACATTCGAAAAAAGGGCATTCCTTGAAAAGATAAAGAAACTTTGTTGAAGGTTTTATTGTTAGATTCCACCATATGCTATCGTGACTTTAGTGTGTTTAATTTGAAAGTAGTAATGTTTTGTATCTGTGTATGATAGGATGCATGAAATATTTTGTATCAATCATTTGGCTATGTATCAATTATTTGGCTATGTGTTAGAGTTTTCGAATTCGTGTGATTTATGAGCGTGTGAAACTAATAATGATATCCAATTTGATTTTTAAACCCTAATTCAAGCGATTTGGGGGTTTTTAATCCGTTCAGACAAGAAATTACACAACAAACCATGCATTTACAAACCAAGCAGTATATTGCACCACTTACAAAGCGAGCAGTAGAACCCTCTCGGCAGTAGAAATCTTAGCCTAGCAGCAGGAACTTTCTAACAAGCGGTAGAATGACTGCTCACGAGTAGTAGCAAGTTCCCTAATTTTGTAAAGTTGCCCAATTTTAAGTTGCCCATTTTTTAGTTGCCCATATATTAAAAATTGCCCATTTTTAAAAAACGTTGCCTAAAGAGCATCCGCAATGAGGGGTGTTCCCACCGTTACTTGGTCCTTCCGTTCCATAATGCGATGAGGGGTTTTCCAAAAGCTTTTACAATGACTTTTGCCAAAGACTTGTAATTCCTCAACCGGTTGATACAATATATATCAAGTTGTTTTCATTAAATGCAAACATGCTGAGCTTCCATCTTATACCCTCCATTAAACACATTTCTTCACTTTTTACTTAATTTGAAGGGTTGCTTTTTTATTGTTTTATTATATTACGCATGTGAATATAGATACAAGTATACTTGCAAACCATTTTAAGCATTCTCATCCTGCATAAACTTTTACACCATCAATTATGTGATGAAGCTGAAAGTTCAAGCCGACTACGTATTGATCGAGGTCGAGAAGACTGACATCATAAGCGTACCAGCACAAAAAAAAATACCGAGCAGTAGAATGATCAAAAGCTAGCAGCAGTATAAACCAACTAGCAGTAGAATGCTCAAAAGCTAGCAGCAGTATAAACCAACTAGCAGTAGGAACTTACAAACAGCAGCAACAGTAAGGAAAAAACAAATTAAAAAAATCTTTATATTAAAAATTTTGTAGAGTTGCCCATATAATTTTTTTTTGTAAAGTTGCCAAATTTGAAGTTGCCCATATAATAAAACTTTTTCCATGTAGGTTGCGCTACAGTACACACAAGTACATCATCTTTATCTTATTTTAATGCCACTTGATAGGTGTAATAATCAGAGTCAATGAGAATCCTGTATATATGTGTCATATTTGCCAGTGACAAAATATTGTGTGTGCTTGTAGACGGTTGTACTTAGGGCAACTAGATTTCCTTATATAACTCTTCACCATATACAACTCAAACAACACAGGCCAAAAAAAGGAAAAAAAAAAAAAAAAAAAAAAAAAAAAAAAAAAAAAAAAAAAAAAAAAATCTTGCACAACAAATAAGTTCAAGGTGTTTATACGGTATAAAGAGAATGTGATTGCCGTTTTACTTCCAAATGCCATCAACTTTGGCAATCTTGTGAAGTATGTATGGAAGAAGTTGAATGTTAACGAATTGGGTTTTTTATACCGTTCGGATCTAATTAGGGCTTTATGAGCGCCAAGTTACAAAGTTGACCCTTAACTTTCAAACTGAACAGTTGGATTTCAATAGTTGCAGCAGCAGAAGGATTTCAATAGTTACATCTACTTTATTAAAATTTATTTTAATGCCACTTAAACCTGTAGGTGTAATCATAATCAATTAGACTCTTATGTGTCATCTACTTTATTTATTGTTTCTACTTTGCAAAGCATATATTCTAACGTTTTTAAAACGGAAAAACGTTGTATTTTTTAAAATAAATACACAACAATCTTTTAGAAAATAGGTAACCAAAAAAGCACAATAATCTTTTACTAAGTAGAAAACCCTATTAAAGTAACATAAAAAAAGAACAAAACTGAAAAAAAATTAGAATCTACGAAATTAAAAATAAAGTACACAACAATCTTTAAGAAAATAATTACACTACAAAATATTGTGGTTTTTGGGTGAGAAGCCGCTTAAAAGAAGTCGTTTGATTACATGCATGCCATTTGAATAACCGGACTGAAGTCAGCATTACTTTTGTCTATATACCACTTAGTATGGTTACAAATTATCCATGTTTGGGTTGCGGATATTTTCCACGTGTCCGACAAAATAGTGATAATACAGTTGTGTTTTTTGCTCTTACTTATGGATATTTTGGTCATTTTAACCCAAGTTGTAAGCGCGTCTTCCAGCTTACAAGTTGGGCAGCAACAAATATGAAGGCATCGTTTTCATCCTTTGTTGTTTGATGTTGTAGGGAGTCTTTTGATAATCGGGTCCAACTTTATGCAATGAATTGCCCCCTGTATTTCCCTAGCAACGTGTGCTCTTCTCATTCTATATCTCCCTTCCGTGGCACTATATCTCCTACCCATGGTTGTCATCTCCATCAACCATTAAACATACATGCTTTTTACCACTTTGATGGCCAACGAGAGCCTGATTGGTAGTAAGGCTTTCGTCGTCCATGCGACCTTTAAAAATAAAAGCCGTTACTCTTGACCGCATGGTCCAGGTAAGCTTTTTTCTTGGCCAGGTCAGTGGTATTGGGAATGCTTGTAATGGAAGGATGGAGCGTGGGCAGTTGAGACGCCTTTCTTTACAAAAATGGTTCGAAATTCACCATATTGTTCGAAAGGACGCTCGAGGATGTTATGGAAGGGGGTTTAGATGAGTGGGATTTGTAGAGCGTTATGGTTTAGGGTTATTAGTCGTCATTTAAGAACGACTAACTGCTATTAGAAGTCATTTAAGAACATGTCTGGGCCGTGAGATGACCCTCTTGACGCTGCTTGCTAACCCACGTAATGTGTGAGTACATACTTTAATTAATGAGTATGTAAATGATGATCATCAGCAAATGACGTTTTGTCATTGAGTGAAGACCTTGGTTATCATATATGGTAAACAACATTATATTGTTATTCAGGAACCAGTTGTAAAAAATGGATAACATCTTCAACTTCTCTAAAACGGTTGTTGTGAGTTCGATCGCTGTGATACTCTGTATCACAGCTTTGTGTTAAATGTCTTTATTGTTTTCTGTGGGTTTGTTTGGGCCTTCTTTCGTTGTAATAACCTTTCATATAGGAGGAACCACTGTTGTGTCACGTGTGAACAGTGACTTTGACTGAGTCTTATGCGTCTAGGCACGTGCCTAAACTTGTAGCTGGAGTGCCTTCCTGGCATGTTGGATTAGACATAAAGTATACTGTCTTGTCTTTTCAACGTCTTGGGAAGGTACACAAATTTGTGTTTATGAGATCCAATTTCAACGTCTTGGGAATGTCGGCTGAAATTTCTAAAGGTGGATAGTCTGCTCAACTGCCTTTAACTTTTTTTTTGGAAAGCCACTTTTTGGAGTCGAACCCACCACATCGGCAGGCCCTCATCCACCACGTACCCAGAGTATGTTGTCTGAACCGGGCCCACGCTGTCGTAGTGGGGACTTTTAACGACTTTCGGCCGGAAACTGGCCGTAGAAATTTGCCCAATTTTATAAAGTTGCCCATATTTTAGTTGCCCATTTTTTAAGTTGCTCATCTTTTAGTTGCCCATTTTATAAAGTTGCCTATTTTTTAGTTGCCCATTTTTTAAGATGCTCATCTTTTAAATATTGCCCATTTCTATAAAAGTTGCCAAATTTTGCCATGTAGGTTGCGCTACAGTTCACACAAGTACATCTACTTTATTTTATTTTAATGCCACTTGATAGGTCTAATCAGAGGCTATTTGTACTTCATCAACATCATTAGAATTAGGATACGATTACCATGGGTGTATTAACATTTCAGTTTCCTTTAATTTGTATGTATTTCTTTATTTAGTTACGAGTATTATTTATTTTTATTTTTTTCATGCCATTTACAACTACAAACCAACGAAGAAACCGTCCATAGTGAAGAGGAGGAGGTGGCTGAAAGTGAGGTGGTGCCGCAAAATTAAGAGGATGAGCAGCAAAATGTGGTAGATCAGCAAAATGTTGTGGTGCCTCAAAACCAGGGAGACCAGCAAGATGAGGTGAAATGCATGGAAGCAGTTTAGGATGACGGTGTTTTTATGTTTTTAGTTTGTTATTTATGGTAATCCAGGAGGAGACCAAAATAGATTTTCAAATAGTAAGAAATCTGTTTGATGTTGATAAAGATCTGAATGCAAGGAAGCACAGTTTCGGACATTTGAAAAAACGGCATTCCTTGAAAAGATAAAGAAACTTTGTTGAAGGTTTTATTGTTAGATTCCACCTTATGCTATGGTGACTTTAGTGTGTTTAAGTTTAAAGTAATAATATTTTCGTATCTGTGTATGATAGGATGCATGAAATATTTTGTATCAATCATATGGCTATGTATCAATCAGTTGGCTATAGTTTGAATTAGTGTGATTTATGAGCGCGTGAAATTAATTATGAGATCCACTTAGATTTTGAAACCCTAATTCAAGCGATTTGGGGGGTTTTTAATCCGTTCAGATAAGAAATTTACACAACAGTCCATGCACTTACAAATCAAGCAGTAGATTCCACCACTTACAACGCCAGCAGTAGGACCCTCTCAGCAGTAGAAATTTTAGCCAAGCAGCAGGAACTTTGTAACTAGCAGTAGAATGTCTGCTCACGAGCAGTAGCAAGTTCCCCAATTTTGTAAAGCTGCCCATTTTTAAGTTGCCCATCTTTTAAAAATTGACTGTTTTTTAAAAACGTTGCCTAATTTGGCCATGCAGGTTGCGCTACAGTACACACAAGTACATCAACTTTATTTTATTTTAATGCCACTTGATAGGTGTAATCATAATCAATGCGAATCCTAAATGTATGTGTCATATTTGCCATTGCCTTTTCATAAAAATGGAAAGTTAATTAGTACTTGATTATAGGCACCTACTATTGGCTTTTCATTTTGGGCAACAAAATATTGTGTATGCTTGTAGACAGCTGTACTTTGGGCAACTAGATTTGCTTATATAACTCTTCACCATATACAACACAAACATCACAAGCCAAGAAAATAAAAAAACAAAAAAAAAATAAATAAATAAATAAATAACAAAAAATGAATTCTTGCACAACAGATAAGTTCAAGGTGTTTATACGGTATGAAGAGAATCTGATTGCCATTTTACTTCCAAATGCCATCAATTTTGGCAATCTTGTGAAGTATGTATGGAAAAAGCTGAATGTTAACGATGTAAACACAATTCGTTTATCTTACAACACCGGTGCAACCAAAAGGAACCTACTTAATGACGTCGACCTCGAAGTTTTCAAAAATCTTGTTTTTGGGACGCCGTCACATGAGCATACAATAAACGTATACCACGCTTTAGATCTTAACTGTATGCCAATCCAACCCCAACCACCCACTTTTGATTATACCCTTCCAAATAAGAAAAAAGGTGGTCTAAAAGTTCATGATATGTTTCAAGACAAGGAAGAGTGCATGTATGAGATAAGTTTGAAATGTTTAAAAGAAGGGTATGAGTTTCGTGTTTCTAAATCGTGTACAGCAAGATACGCTGTCAAGTGTGTCCAACCAGAATGTGATTGGCACATAAACTGTCGTCGATTTGGGAAAAGTAGCCGATTTAGAATCACATCACTAAAAGACAATCATAAATGTTCAAAAATCCAATTCAATCCAAATCACCAAAATGCATATGCAAAAACATTGGCTAGAATAATATCTTCAAAGCTCGGAGATCCGACAAGAGTGTATAAGCCAAAGGACTTTAAACATGATCTGAATTTGGATATGAAGATAGATATTTCATACAAACGAGCTTGGAAAGGGAGAGGGTTGGCACTGGAATCAAATCAGGGCTGCCCAAAGGCCTCATTTTCGCACCTGCAGAAATATTGTTATAATCTAAAGATCGCAAACCCGGGCACAGTTACACACATAGAGACCAACGGTGCAAGCCGTTTCAATAACCTATTTATCGGTTTCGGTGCTGTGGTAAGCATATTATTAATTTATAATCATATTTGTTTAGTTGCAAAACATATTTTTTGTTCACAAGGTTATCAAAAGAAATAGCTTTGTTTATCATGTCATACATTAATCTAGATGTATAAATTTAGATAGAATTTCAAAGTTAAAAAAATCAAAATAATAATATATAAAATAAAAAAAAAAAAAAAAAAAAAAAAAAAAAAATCAAAATTACCAATAGAATCTATGCATATCATACGTGTATACAACATAAATTATCTAGTTTTTAAGAAATGCAACAGCATATCACTGAAACGAAACAAATCAGTCATAGAAACACAGAAACATTGACCTGCATATGCAGGTACACCATAAAGGTACAAAATAAACACTTTTTTGCAACATACTTCTAATACCTAGTTTTCTTAAACAAAAGCAACACATCCATCTTATGTGCAGACCACACGTGTCATATCAAACAACAAACAATAAATTCATATTGTTATTATTTATCGTTTGGCAATTAACAATAAACTAAATTAATATCCATTTTTTTTTTAGTTTCTTTTTTTAAAATTATATATTTATTTATTTATTTATTTTGTTTTCTGTTTATATGTTTTCAACCTGATGTAGCATTGCATCTGATACATTGTATTTCACAGATTAAGAGTTTCCTGTGCTATATGCGCCCTCTGATCATAATTGATGCCACACATCTAAAAGGGACATACCAGGGAACTAATCTGGTTGCCGTTGGAATGGACGGAAACAATCAGATTCTACCGATTGCTACCGGTGTTGCTCAAGGCGAGACTGGTGAATCATGGACTTGGTTTTTGACGAAACTCAAAGAATGCATAGGGGAAGTTCCTAATTTGGCAATCATATCTGACAGACATAATGGAATCACCCTTGCATGTAACACTGTATTCCCGAATGCCTTTCACGGCTATTGTTGTCGGCATTTGATGTTAAATACAAAGGTGCACTCTGATACACTGAAATGTTTATATTGGAAGACATGCAAAGCATACACAACGGACGACTTTGTAAAGCTAATGTCTGATATTCGTTCGGTAAGACCGCAATCTCACAAAAAATTTGTTGAAGCAGGGGTCGAGAAATGGTCAAGGGCACATTGCCCTGGGCAGAGGTACAATTATTTAACCTCAAACAGTGTCGAATCCATAAATGCTTTAACAAAGCTTGTGCGCCACTGCCCAATAACAACGCTGATGGAATGGTTTAGAGGTCTTCTTCAGAGCTGGTATTACCACCGCCGAGCAAAACATGCAGGTAATAGATCTTCTATAATTTTTAATACGTTTACTGAAGAATAATGAAAGACTACACACTAAACATACTTTATTATTTATGGTTAGATGCACCGGATGATGATCTTTCTGAATGGGCAACTGCAAAATTGAATGCGAGAATGGCCAAAAGTGCAAACTGGAAGGTTTTGGGGATTCACAAGGACAGAGTGTATGAAGTACGCGACAGAAAAAAAAGTCGTATTGTTGATTTGGAACAGGGTGAATGCACTTGTCGAAAATGGCAGCTTTCTGGCTTACCATGTGGACATGTCTGTGCTGTAGGTAGATTTGCAGGGCTGACTAGTGTGAAGAAACTGGCTAAAGCTTGGTTTTATAATACAACACTTAAAGGCACATACGAAGACATCATTTATCCTTTAAAAGACGTAACGATGTGGGACACTCCAAACGACATCCAAGTTGTATCACCCCCTTTTGTAAAAAAAAGGCAACCAGGTAGACCAAAAAAAAGAAAGAGAATTCCCTCTCAAGGCGAGGTCCCTACAAGTACTACTTGTGGAAGGTGTGGAGGGCCAGGACATAACCGCCTAACATGTAACGCAACTATTGTGATAGAAAAGGTTGAATTTTTTATTATTATGCAACAATTGAATAGTTGTGATTATTGGCATCTAATGTTTATGTGTATATGTATACAGAAAGGCCGTCCAAGGAAAAAGACCCGTGTGGTGGAGGGTTCAGCTAATCAAAGTAACAGCAGACAATCTGAGGCAAATGTAGAGTTTATGCATGGGATGATGAATGCTGCCGAGGCACCCAACTCAAGTCAAACACAGCAAGAGCCGAACTCATCCAATCCACACATTAATTCGCTCTCAGATTTCGCTACTCCAGACAACTTTTTACAGTAAAGACCCCCAATCACAAAGACTATATTTAAATGTATGCACTCACTTCCTATTTGGTACCATGTGTTGTTTAAGTAACAATAACAAGTGTGGGTCGATTGGTGTGTAATAAACATATGTATTAAACTATCTTATGAATGTGTCAGGGAGGCAAATAATTAGCGGTAGCGTGTGTTTGTGGTATGTAGATATACCTATAACATTCAGCAATTGTGTAATGGGAATTGATTGCGTAAAATAAATTGAAAATGCAAGTAAATAAATGTACCAACCAGCTATCAATCAGATGGCACTTCAACCATTTTGGCTCGCCCGTTTAATCACAGCCCTCCTGTATGATTTTACAACTTGGAATATGCTATCCTTACTTGATTCAGATTCATTCATTGTTTCCTTTCCTGAGTTTATACCCTTAAGTATATTTCTTTCCAGCACATCATCTTCATACATATTCGATTTGCCGTTATCTGAACCATTTGCATTCTCTATTTGTACACCAACCTCGTGTAACATTTTTTCCTCCCCAGTTCCACTTCCTCCTATATCGGTACCATTTTCATTGACCTTGATCCCACCATTTTGATTCACCTTGAAAGGAGTTGAACTACAGCAACGCTGGCCATCGTCATCCTCTTGCCAAACCATGTTTTTAAAATAATACTTTGACAATGGCTGTTGCTTGTGAGCAATAAACAGGTTTATGGAACCATTAATCAAAGCATGATTAAGAAATCTATGAACGTCATTATCAGTGTGTAGTAAAGTTAAACCATTTGCAAGTGACATGATTGGTTTACAATAAAACAAAGCCCATTTATCACCACCAATGTCATTTATAACATTATTAAGTGCCCTAGTAAAAACACCCCTGTGAGAGGTAAAACACCAAACGTTCCCAACGCACCCATCAACATAACGAAATGGATCGAAAGCAAATTCCCCATTTTTGGGTACTTTAAACTCAACTTTCATGATAAAAGTTAATTAAACATGAGTATAGTTTATAGTTACAAACTAAAAGTAATTATGTGGATTTTTTGCACACATAAGTAACAAACCAATTACGGTGTACATAAAAAAAATCAATTAATAAAAAAAATTATTTATTAACTGTAACATCATATTTATATGAACATAAAGGGAATAATATAGTTATGGGAAAGTACAACAAACCTAGTTTACGTGCTATAAAGATGAAAAGGACAGCAATTTTTTTTTGGATTCGTGTGGTGACAATGACATAGGGTTTGATCGGATTTTGGGGATGTTGTGTTTGTTGGGACCAAAAGGATGTGTGGGGTTACAGTGTTTCCCGTTCAAATTACACGTTTGGTCCTCACACGTGCAATTTTTTTATAAACTTTTGAGTTAATTTCAAAAATGGTCCCTATATTTTGTCTTGTAAAAGTCAATGTCTATTTGCGGTATGTACCTTGTCCCTTGACCAAATTTGGTACATTGTAATTGCACAGTCAAAGTCTATTATCATTCAATTCCATTTAAAACAATCTGCACAAAATTACAGGTACATGAACCAGTTTACCAACCGAACATTGAATTGCATTTACTCTATCCTTGACTATCTTGACTTAAAAGGTCTTTAAATTGGGTTATGCATACACACGACCTACTCAACAAACCTGTATTCACCCAAACTTTTACACAAGCTACTCAACCATGACTTCCAATCCACCAATCATTGAAATTTCCTCATATTCTACATCATCAGAGGAGCTCAAGTCTCCCCAACCCTACTGTTGGAACCTACCTTACAATTATTCAACATTAGTAAACAAAAAGTCCAACTCTGAAGAATTTTCCTCTGAACATAGTTCTTTGCCTAGCTGGGTCTCAAGTTATCATTCAACTTCTGAGGATGATCAACCTCTTTCAAAAGCTCTAAAAAAGTGTACAAGGTCAATCAACCCTCATGTTGAAACTCATTCCATTTCAATTACAGGTAAAAGGGAATAGGTTCTAGGGCTCTGCAATGAGCACATTTGGGAAGGAATCAAAGGAAGAGGGAAAAGAAGCATGTTGAAAACGCAAATCGTGTCCAATCAAGTGAAGCCAAAAATGAAAAGAATGTTTCAACAACTGCTATTATTTCATTTTGGGCTTCACTTGATTGAACACGATTTTGCGTTATTTCATTTGCAACTGCTATTTTCGGCGAGTTATTTCATTTGCAAACTGAAAAGAAGCATGCCAGACACAACAGGGAAAGGGAAACAGAGGATGTGGTAGCTTTTCATGTTTAGTATGCATGACTTAAGCTTTTGATGATACTTTTACCAATGTACTATGAATTTATGAATGCAACTACTTTGCAACTGTAATAAAGTTAAATGATAGTTGTTGTTGAAACTGCTTTTCTTCTTCTTACATTCAAACAAGAATTGCACAATCTTTTGGTTCATGTTTGTGTTTGATATGTGTTGTGTTTTTGCTAGTGAAAGCAGGTTTCACACTTGGTTATACTATGGTCAAGGGACTAAACACGTTATGGGTCGCAAGTATGGTGACTAAAAGTGTTAAACCCGGTCGAGTATAGGGTCCAATTTTTCAAATTAACTCTAAACTTTATAAAGTCTTTTTTTAGTAAAAAGTGGATTTCTACAAATAAAAAAATCCTCACACGTGCAAATTTTTTAGTCCTTTTATAAACACCCCCACTCCCAACAGCTTTGCCTTATTTCCCAATTGTTTTAAACCTTGAAACCCTAAAGTATGAGTTCGCGAAATAGAGCGACAACCCGAGTAATTGATGGTAAAATTGAATACTTTTGTAGATGTGCTATTCGACTCACGGTTAAGACTTCAACAACAAGGACAAATCCGGGCAAACGATTTATAAAATGCTCAGTTTGTGAAGTGTATGAGTTTTTAGATGATGATCTTCCAAGTGAATACTATAAAGATTTGGTGTATGGATTCTTACAAAACGCGAAACGATTGAACAAGACTGTGGAGTACCAGCAGGTTATTGATGCTCTTGCTTTGGACAAGTCAATAATGGACCAAGAGCTGAATGATATGAAAGCAAAGTTGAAGTTGTATGAGCGGTTGTTTTTCATTTTGTTAGGATCCTTTGTAGTTGTTTGTGTAGGGTTTGGGATGATAATAGGCAAATAATGTAGTGGCGTGGATTAGTTTTAGTCTATGGAATGAAATGAAGTTGTATCTTTTGTTACTAATTAATACATGTTTCCTTTTGCAAATTCTATGTTTCATATAAAGCTTGATTCGGCATCTAAGGCATTGACATATTCTTCGTCAGGTTTAATCGGGTTAAAATGATTACAATTTCCGTTAATAGATCCTTACATTTTATTTGAAATAGTTTATAATCGAGTGTGTTAGGTAGTACTGATGTCAGTTTGATGGGTGTGCAGGTGCGGGGGGTCATATTGTCTTTGGGGATCCATTTCTTATCTTTTATGGGGATGTGCAAAATTGGGGCGCCACGTTACTAAAAACACCCGCCAAATATATTGGTTGCCCTATCAAGACAACCAACATTTTTTGGTCCATATCCTAAATGTGATTAACACAACCAAAAAAAAAACAAAAAAAAAACAAAAAAAAAAAAAAAAAAAAAAAAAAAAAAACAAAAAACAAAATTCACAATGATATGCATTTTAATAACGCACATGAACGTACAAGCAAAAACATGCGCATAAATGTTTTCTTAGCAGTCATAACTAGTAGCAAGGAAAAAATGTTTAAAAAAAATATAATGAGTTATCCAAAAAGGCTATATCAGTGCATATAATTTACTTACAATCTTGCTAAACAACCGGTTGTGCAATCTTGAATTGCGATTTTCAAATTTTCTTAACAACCCTAGATTGCAACCTTCCATCCCTAAGGAACCAACTTATTGTTTCTCCAATACCTCCATAATCCCGCTGTTTGTGTAGAGCTTTAAGATAGGTCAACATATTTCGCCTCCTCAAAGATGAAGTTCGAGATCCAAAGTAGAACTTCCTTGAGTATTTATTTTTTGACACACGTCGACCGGTCTTAGGATGCACACTTGTCCCACCATGTTCATCAAATGCTGACCCACCCACATCCAGCACAACATCGTCTGCAAAACAGTCATTAGAAAGACTTGCTAGTTTGGAACCATGGTAACTGAATACATCATTTTGCCACTCATAAGGCGGCGAGCGAGACCACCCAACATCCATGGCAGGAACATCAAGACCAACGACACCAGGCATGCAATCTTCATCCAAAAAATAAAGCCCATATCGATAGAATCACTATGCAAAAAATCTTTATAAAGATTTCTAGCTTTAAAATTAGTTCCTTTCAGTCTCGGTTCTGAAGGAGGTGTTCTTAGAGGAGGTGAACGACCTTCTTCCTCCTCCCATGCAGCCACATCAGCAAACCGATTTAGTAGTAGCAACTAACATTGCTTCTTTATGTTTTTTAAGCTTTGATAACATTTCCTCATCATAAGGATCATAAGTCAAATTTTTATAATAGAAAAATGCTAGGTTTTGAGGTGCATGGGCAACATACAAAAAGAGTAAACCATATGAATCAGCCGTGTCATACATCTTGGACAACAAAAATGTTGGAGTATGCTCGTGTCATAATAAATAATTATATGGCTAGACATATGTGAGCCTATGGGGTCACACACTTATACACAGAGACACCATTTTATAGATTGTATTTATCGTATTTACAATATATAAACGACTACGTAACTCGGGATCAATAATGGGCTACTAATAACTAAGCTAGTACTTAGTTTATTGGATTGGACCAACAAATGGGCAAGCCCATTTAGGGCCCCCATGGCAAGCCTAGGTGAGAAAGGAACAAGGGAGAAAGATCAAGGGGCAAAGTGTAACTTTGATCATGATAAGTTCAAATGAGATTTGGTCTTTGATTATGACTTATCACATTAAATACTTACCAACTTTCTCTCCTCCTTCATCTCCCTAATGACCACGAAATTAATCACACCCATATTAGGGTTTGTGGTTTTTTATCCCATCTAACCTTATTCTAGTGTAGTTCAAGGCTAGATCGCGTGTTACGTGTTCAAGACTAGCATCGGGTGGTGATCGATGACGTGTAGTGTGGATTATTCATAGAGGTGATCTTCTTTGGTCACTTGTGGTTCTTATTTCATTCAATTTGTGTAGTGATATTGGTGGTGTTACCCGGATCACGCTACAAAGGTATAAAACATGTTTGTTTAATTTGTTTTTATTTAGATTGATCATATGGCTATATGGATCCTGTTATGGTGATGTTTTTCCGCTGTGCTCATTTTTTTAACATGTTATTTTATCATACATCACCTATAGTGGTATCACGAGCCATCATATGTTGTCATATGATCATCTTGTATGCGTAAAAATGGCTAAAAACATGTTTTTTCAATGGATTTAAAAGTGGGATTTTAAAACAGCCCCTAGGGCTTATATATTATGAATATGTCGACTTTAATAAGGTCTTAAGATCTGTACTTTTTGATCCTATGGCCATTTGTTATGCATACGTTGTTTGTTTACTTGATCGGTACCCGTAAAATGGCCTAAAACGCGTTTTTTGGAAGATTTCTAACCCGATTTCAAATCAGCTCAAGAGGCTTATTTTTCTGTGGTAAAATGGTGTTAAGAAGGTCCTAACATCAGTGGGGTTTGAGTCTTTGGCCATTTGTCACGCGTACCATTCGGGGTTTTAATTCTTGTTAATTATTTCTTCGATTCGTTGGCTAACAATTTATTTCTTGTTATTTATTTTGTTATCCATGGAAAATACATGCATGTTTGTCCATGGAGTTAGCCAACACCATGTAATAATCTTTATTTTAATGTATTATTATGTGTTCATATGCAAAGCCGATGAAAACCTAGACCACTTGTGCGTTGTGATTGTGATTGTTGGTTGCATTTTTTTGTTTTGGGGTTTTGCCATTGTTTCGGCACTTTTGTAATGTATTTCAATTTTGGTTTTGCCAATGTTTGGGCATTTTACAGTAGATATAAAGTAGATTAGTTGTATTTCACTTTATATGTATTGTAAACAAGAGCTTGGAAGCAAATGGCGAAAGATTGAAGAGTTGTAGACTGAAAGTTGCTGCTGGACACCTGTTGGGAAAACGTGATTACCTGCTGATTGGTAAGGTATTTTTTTCTAAAATTTTTGGTGCAGGTTCACAAGACATAGGGCTACAACTTTGTCAACTGGGCCGAATCATGAGGAGGTGATCTTCCTGGGCATTTGGGCCTTGCAAAACAGAAAAACTGGGCTGACAGAAACTGAAGTTCATGTGCATAATGGGCTTTTTACTTGCTCATGATTGTCTTGGAGCAAGTGGGAGCCCTCCATGTGGTTGTGATATATGTCCCTAGTTGACTCTTGGTTCTTGTGATGGCTCACAAGACCAAGCATAGGATTTTCATCGGTTGAGGCTTTGCATATTGTGGTTGAATGTTTGGTTGGTTGTTTTTATGTATGTTGTGACTACATGTAAAACGAAAAATGTTTTCTTAAAACTTGAAACTAAACATAAACCATTTTGAACTAAGTCTTATGATTTAGTTTAACTAAGTTTAAATATGATTTGAAACTTAAAAATCATTGTTTTCAAAATAACACTTAAACTAGTTAAGATTGTTTATTTATTGATTTATTGTATTGTCCATACTTAATAATCCACTTAGGATATATATTAGTCTTGAAAATGGACAACTTGACACACATAAATTAAAACAATGATTAGACTTAAGTTAAGAAAAGTTTTTAACTTGTGCTACGAAGAATGAATGCATGCTTCTTTCGTACACGTTTTTGATCCACATCAAAACTATTTACCCGTCAAAATTTAAGTCACGCCGTCCAATTATGAGAACACTTGCAATTACCTTTTAGCATCTGGTCAGACCTAGGCTGAATTGTAACCCAAGGTGACTATTCTCCATGGTCAGACCTAGGATTATTCTCACAGTTTTCAAATTGGATGACTTAATCGAGTAGTGTGGTCAGACCCTTACCCGAGGCAAAGATGGGACTAAACATGCCTACATGACACTAGTTGTTTGACACTAGATGCCATGAGTCCCATAAGGATCTAAGAGTTGTACATGTAATACAATTGGTGATCGTCGCCTACCTATTGAATCCACCATTTCTAGTAGATCAACTGCATTAATGGTCGAACCTCAATGAGGATCTTAGCCTTTTCGTAAATTAATTGTTTTAAATTATAAACATGGGGTAGTTAATTTATAAAAGGATAATTATCGAAAATACTAAAATTGAACTTTGTAAATTCAATTAATGCAACGCATACCGTAAACAAGAGTTTGTTCTTTTCTTGTTAAAAGGACGAACTAAGTCGATCTTTCCTTGTAAGAAAGAGACTTATTCCTATCCTTTTTATTTATGAGAAAAAGCCATAATAGGAATATTTGAATTTTCCTAATTCTAATCAAACTCAAGGAAAACCTACTCTAGAAATCGTGATGTCTTGTAAAAGTCAAAACGGTTAAGTATGGTTACACATCTTATTCCTTCAACGTTGTTTTATAACCCTTGTTTCGGTTTTGAAACATTGAAGAAATATAAGATATTTGGACAACCAAGAACACGTGCACTTGACTTGACCTCTTTGGTCAGACCTTAGGGCCATTTCAACCCATGGCGAATTTTGCTCATTGGTCAGACCTTTGGCGATATTTGCATGTTCTTGCTTGGTCAACCTATTTCGTACTAGCTACCAAACTAAAATGAGTTTAAATAATTAGAAGACGGAAGTATCAATAAACCGCAATGTGGTAAAGGCAATTACTAGCATGATTACCTAGCAGTTTGCCTTAACCCAATATGCCTACTAAGGTCCTACATACCCTTGTGGTAAAGTACACCAATTATGGAGGAAATGCATGCCTATTTTCAAGTTAAAATAGCAATGATGGCTAGCCCATCATCTATATGTTAGAACTTGATGCACTTTCTTGAATACCTAAGTACATGTTTACTAGTCAAAGTGACTCACATTAGCAATAATGTGTAGATATTCAAAGAAAGATGGAAAGTATCCAATCACTACTCACTCTCCACTAGTGACGTAACACATTGTAATGTTGTCTAATCCAGTGGGAGCTACGTGATTATATTACTGGTGACGTAACACATGTAATGTTGTCTAATCCAGTAGGAGCTGTAAGCTTTATTACTTGCAAGTTGCCCATCTTATTTCCAGATTGTCTTGAAATAATACACTACTTTCCACGTGTTAAGCATCATAGTTTATATAAGAACCATTGTATAAGTTTTATATGATAACTTGTCGCGTTCCTGATGTTGCTTCCTGAAATGTTATCTATAAAATTGTTATGCATGATTCATTATTCAAACGATAAAGTTCTACATATCTATATTTTGATTTTTGACTAAAAATCATATGTTATCTTATACATTGTCATATTGCTCATACAAACAAACGAGCGTAGTGTTGTTTGCATGCTCTCACGATGTTGTGCCATGCACAAGTGGGAGAAATCTTAATGGTGTGCAAGGTACAACATATAACAATATGACTAATAGTTTTTCTTGACTGAAAGGTAAGAAACCAAAATTCTACTAGGACTTCTACACATAAAATGTAGGTTGCCCTAATTAGAACAAATATCAAGATAACATGAAAAGCTACTTCAACATATTCACTGAATTGTTTAGTAAATATGATTATGTCTTCTTGTAATGTCATAATCATGAAGTATGAAATTAACTTGAAATTACTATTGAGGCCAAGTGTCGGCGCTCGTAATTACTTTAGTTGAATATGTTTAGGTCTCTTGTAAAGACACAAACATCAATTCAGTTAATTGTTGAAAGACAAATAATGTAAAGTAAGACGTTGATTTGTTATGTCTTCTTGTTAAGACATGTACACTTACGACGTATAACATTAAATGTTTATGTTTTCTAGTCAAAACATGCACATGAAGTAAAGTATACAGTAGGCTAAAATTACTATTGATGCCATCTGGTTTGACTTGGTTGGCAGATATGTATGCCAAAAGGTATAAGTTCATCTAATGAGTTGTGTGATAGTCTCACAACATCAGTCCTCATGGAATACCACAACTTTATGGTATGTCCATCATGGAAAATCAAACACTATTGATATTGTTTGATCTTTGATGACTTAAACTGTTTTACCTCCAAAGCTATCAAGGTTAGAAATTGGGTGTGCCATGTGTACACTCAATATGATTCCAACCCAGAAGGAATTTAAGACACCATTGTATTATGGCATGGGATGAATCCCATTATGTCTTAATTGAAGTTCTTAATTTGTTAACTACTTAAGAGTAAATAATTAACAAACTAGAGTCAAGAACTAACGGTGTATTATGGATGTCCCACTTGAAAACAATTTATTGTTACTCAAGATGCTGAGTATCTAGAGATTAGTCTCTACATACAAAAGCAAGTGGGAGTACCTTTAGACCTTGAAGTTATTCAAGAACTAAATACACAACCTTCTGAGTACACTTGCTAATGTCATACTATGGTTGAACATGCATATGTTAAACCATAGATTGATATCTCTCATTCATAAATCCGCAAGGATTCCTCTTGCACCTGAATGATATAGTTTTTTATATCAATGCTAAGAGACATAAGTTAGAGGATCATGGTGAACCTGCTAACTACTGAGATGCATTATCAGATATTGTATCTGATGAGTAGCTCAAAACTATGAATGTTAAGATGCAGCCCTTAAAAGACAATCACTCATGGAGCTTGATTGATCACTTACAAATCAGTTAGACTGTGAGGTTAAGAATGAGTTTCTTGATAAGAAGACTCAAAAGGGAAAACTTGTATACAAGTTTAATGCACGACTAGTAAAAGGAGTTTACTCGTACTCAAGTAATTGACTATGACTAAATCCTTCTGCCTAGAAACATTAAATGTATAAAGATGATTAATTGTCATACCTGTTTTCATATAAATGAAATATGACAATAGGATATCAAAACACTTTTCTTGTTGATTACCTTTGCGAGGACGATGAGTAATCAAAAGGGTTTATGAATCCATATAATCTTTATTATGTATACAAGATAAAATAATCCATGTGTGGATTAGATCATGCATCTAGGAGCAAAGATCTTGAGTTAATTATAAAATCATTAATTTGATTTTGATTAACAAGATTACTCCTAAGTACACTAAGAGCAAGTTGGAGCACTGTATTTATTTTCTTAAATCTCATATGTCATTAACATATTAGAAACGATATTCTATCTAAGCTAGACTTTAATCCTTAGCTTGGAATGAAGTTTCTCTTGAGGGATTTATAAAATAAGACATACAACCTTGTTATATATATGTTTATTAGAATAAACATAAGCGGTTATTAAGTCTAAACACAATATGACACGTTATTGAGGGGAGTCTCAATGATCAATCACACTTGATGAGATTGAACACATGATTGGAAATCTTAAGTTCGACTAAAGGATTCATCATGTAAGTCATATTACGCATTGGGCTATGTTTATCATTTGCATGAATGCAAGATGAGTTGATAACAAATATCTAAGTGAACGTCATTGGATAATTGTTAAACGAACATTATAATGGACCTACGAAGGACCAAAGATATGTTAAAATGTTTACGGATATTTGAGGAGCTCTGTTTTGTTTGCATACGTTAATGCTTATTTAACTGAGATGATACTCAACCACAGTCGTGGTCATCATGAATGATGACATTGATGACTAGATGTGCTCGAATGAGAGCATTAATGCGTTATACATTAAAAGAATAAGAATACTTTATAGTTTGAGAAACTATTCAGATGACTATCTAAAGTAGGTGTTTTGCTGGCTTCAAACACCCTATGGAATGTATTGTTGCGATACTCGTCTTGTACTTGAATGTGCACATACAAAGGACAATCATCATTCAAACCTTTCATGAGTTTTGAAACAAGTATTCTCAAAGTTTACTCAGATGACTACTTGTTGTCTTGTACAACATGATTCGATCATGGTGGGAACATCGGATCCCGACCTATGAGTAGTCTTATGCATATCTGTTTTTAGTATTTGGATAATGGAACTGTAAGCAGTCGTATTATACAATGAATTGATATACCGGGTATGATCGTCTTCATTTATACCACTGTGTTCTATATTTGCATGTTTAATCCATGAATAATTTATTTATTCTAAAATTATCCATTGTCGGTTGACGATACGGGAGTATCATCAAATTAAGACAAATGTGA
>CP139502.1:209095348-209097848 GCA_021014915.2 Artemisia tridentata subsp. tridentata
ACCTTATCCAAGCTCCGTGGCTAGTCTGCGCTCTTTGGACTTTGCAAACTTAGCGAACTGAAACATCTGAGTAGCGAAAGGAAGGGAAATCAACCGAGACCCCGTTAGTAGCGGCGAGCGAGAGCGGATTGGGGCTTTGAAGAAAAACAAAGACGAAGCTTCGTTCCTCAGCAAAGTGTTCATTTCTTTTTCGCCATGTTTCATTCTCTTTCTGGATGATGGAAAAACCAGCAAGCTACGGCTTGAAAGCTTACCTTCTTCTCTTCAGGAGAAAGTACACCTACCATTGAATGACCCTTTAGAGATAATAACATATGTCTGTCTCTAGTTAGTATGCTAGAGGGGATTCTTAAGTCTTCTTTAGACTGGGGTAATGGCACTTTAGTCAATCCCAAGGAATAGATTATTATAAAGATATTCATCATAGCAGAGAGTGCTTCTCAGGGAGGAGTACGATCGCTGTGAAGCTCTATTCAATGCCCGGTCTCAGCTGTATGTTACTAGGATTAGTGTTTCCTTTAACCTCTCATAGCTGTGTATAGTCTAAAGAGTACTTATTTATTTCAGGGTAAAGACACCTGATACTGATCAGGGAAATCCCCAGGTTATTTTTCTAGTAAGGGGGCGGAGCTTGAAGAGCAAAGCGATCTGCGCTATCCTATTACGTTTTTCAGCAGCAAGCTACGGTCTAACACTGGCCTCCGGTGGCTAACCTAGGTTGGGGCAAAAACTCCAAAACTGGGGTTCCAAACCTTTCTCTAATAATAAGACTCTCCCAACCCTTAGGCGATTTTTGGCGACCGAATTTATCCCTAATCGACTTTTCCAATCTGATCGATCTTGATCTCTATATTCCTCCATTCAGTTCTGATTTATGTTTGATTACTACTTCGGTGTGATCTCTCCTAAATCCTTAACTGTTCTTGGCAGAATTAAGATTGGTCGAGTTTTTTAGGGTTTCTTTTAATCGCTTTTCTAGGGTTTCTTCTTAGTCGGTTCTGGTTTTATTCAATTACTTAAAGTATTCAATCATTAAACCGACTTTGATCTATTGCTGCTTATGGGTTGATTATCTGTGCGTTCAAGCTTATAAACCCTAGTTTCATAACTAGGGTTTTTACTCGGTTTTGAAGATTGACGGGGATCTTTGGGTTTTTTGCGATTAGGGTTTTGTTTTGGCTGTTGTGATGGAAAAATTGGGAGAGATGAACGCTGAACTTTTACGCTCTGTAAAAGCTAAGATGAATGAAAGGAATGCTCGATTGAATGAAAGGAACTCCGGTGTTCCTCAACCCAAGAAAGCAACAAGAGTTTTGGTTAATCCGAGTGGCTCGGTTAATGTTACTTCTTCCTCGGAATTTTCTGATCCTACAATGAAGGTTTCTCATGATCATGATGGTGTTTTACATGCTACTAAGGACGGATCGGCTTTGGGTAATGCTTCTCATACCATGAACTTATATGTGGCTAATGCTTCCACTGTTGGGAGTACGCCTATTGAACCTAGTCTTAATGGTGTTACTAGACTCGACTATATCAAAGCTTTGTTTGGTGATGTGTCCATTACTAACAATGAGGAAGCTGTTTACTTCCTTCAGGAACTTGAAGACGGAAAATATCCAATATGGGCGTTGTTGGATAAGGAAGTTCGTATAAGGGCAATGGATGAACTAAAAGCTCTATGTGACACGTTTATGATTGACCTTGGTTCGTCTCAAGTGCCTCAGGTTCCCAAACCCATATATGAAGGTGTTAACATCTCTATTCCACGTAATGTGGTTGAAAAGGTAAATTCTCGTTTGGAACATACCTTATATGGCTATTTTATTGGTAAACGAATGGCTTTTCCTGTTGTTCAATACTATGCTAGGACTAACTGGGCGAAACATGGTATTAAACGGATTATGATGAATTCCAAAGGTTTCTTTTTCTTTAAGTTTGATACATTGGTTGGTCTAGAGGCTGTTTTGGAAGAAGGCCCTTAGATGATTCGCAAATCTCCAATTATTCTTAAGAAATGGTCTATGGATACTTGCTTGTGTAAGGAATAAATGACTAGCATTCCGGTATGGGTTAAATTGCATGATGTTCCTCTTCGAGTGTTTGAAGAGGAGGGTATTAGATTGATTGCTTCTTTCATTGGAAAGCTTGTTATGATGGATTCTCACACTAGCTCGATGTGCAAGGATTCATGGGGTAGAAGTAGTTTTGCTAGATGTCTTATTGAGGTCAATTCTGAATCTGCTCTTGTGGAGGATGTGACTATTGGTTTCCCTTCTCTTAATGGGGAGGGTTTTCTTAAAGAGAGATTACGTGTTGAATATGAGTGGAGGCCCCCCAGGTGCAATTTGTGCAAAGTTTTTGGTCATAATCATGATCAATGTCCTAAACAGGAGGTGAGGCCTTCTACTCAAGTGGTTAGTCCTTCTACTGTTTCTACTTCTCATGTTACTACTCCTTCTGTGGAGTTGGATGCTGATGGTTTCCAAAAGGTGGGAAA
>CP139502.1:209102848-209201916 GCA_021014915.2 Artemisia tridentata subsp. tridentata
GTATAAAGTTATTAAACGGGTAAAAGTGGGGCTATGACTCACCTTGAGTGTAACTGACAAAGGTGAAATGTGAAATCAAGTGAATTATGGGAACGACTCCAACACAAGACCTGAATAATAGTGAAGTCTAAGATTTTGATAGTTTTGGCTTAATACGAATAATGATTGTGAAAAGTGCATCGGATAACGATTTAGTTCGTGATGAGAGTGAATGATATGCTTAAAATGCTTAAAGTTCAAAAATAATATTATATATAATATTATCTTGTTTTTATGTTATTGAATTTATAAATATCGTTTCCTCGAAAGTGGTGGAATAATACGTTAAGTTTATTCGTTTGAAATTCGTTATATAAATATATAAACGTAACGTGATTTAATACATTGTACGAATTGTAAAATGCTCGTGTTTGAATGAAAAAGTGTAAAACATGATTGGAAATGAATATGAAACAATGTTACTGAATGGCCCCTGAACTTATACAAAATTTACACTTTCTACCCTAACGGAGTAACTTTTGCACCGTTAGTCCCTAGTTAGAACATAATTACATTTTTAGTCCAAAAGGGTCCAATATTACATTTTAAGCCTTCTGTTTACTGGATGATCATTTTCTACCCACAAGTTACTGAAATGACAGTTTAATACATAAGTATGTGAAAGTGACACTTTTAACCCGATATGTAAAAATATTTGCAAATTAAGTCCAAAAATTACAAAAAATGGTATATTAAGTTTTCTGAAAGTTTCAATAGCTTCAAATAGCTTATTTGAGTCTTATGGAACTGTTTATTACCAAAAAGTGCTTATTAACTGCTTAATGGGTGATTGAACAATAAATTGCACTACCAGGCCTTCGATGATGATCAAAGGATTTATGGGGTGTTGGGATTGCGCCAAGCTTGTTCTTAACCTGCAATAAGAAATACCAAGACACTACATTAAGTGATTGCGCAGGGGTTAGACCCTGCGAACCACCTCCAGCGTGCGAGTAATTATGTGTGACGATAAGTAGGTTGTAATTTGCGAGAGTGAAGTTAACTTTAGATAACATCAGTAAAACATACCATGGTTCTTGCCCGACTAAGCTATTTATAGGAGAGAAATAGGCCTTAGTGGGCGGTTGCACTTGTTTCGGAGATCATGGGGGCGTCTCATGATTTGTGGTAACCGCTAGGGCTTTGTAGCCCGCGATCTCTACCTTGGCGGGAAAGCCTAAAGGAAGAGGAGACGTGGGTACGACCAGGTCAAAGTGATCCTCCGTTCTAGTTCCTTCGTAGGAGATACCCCGAAGGGCTTAAGGCTTCTATTCTTGTCGGAGGTAAGGCTCCAAACGTTGACGGAGGTAAGGCTCCAAACGTTGAAGGAGGCCAGGCTCCGAACGTTGACGAACGTAAGGCTCCAAACGTTGACGGAGGCCAGGCTCCGAACGCTGACGGAGGCCAGGCTCCGAACGTTGACGGAGGCCAGGCTCTGAACGATTACGGAGGCCAGGCTCCGAACGTTGACAGAGGCCAGGTTCTGAACCTCGACAAAGGTTAGACACTATGAGTGCTTTGGGTGAAGATTGACCTGGGCCTTCGAAGAGAAGGCTTCGTACAGGTTCGAAGGGGAGTCCTTCGACCCGTTAGGAGGGTACATCATCAAGCCCCCCAGTCGAAAGTGATATATACGTACGAGTTTATATTGCATTCGACTCAAAAAACATGCTACACTCTATCCCTTTCGTCACAAATTCGTACGAGTAAAGGATAAGCGCTTAAACAGACTTGTACAATAAATGCGGCCAATGAATATCCAACTACCACACCCTATGCTACAGAAGCTAGACGTCATCCCTTTCGTCACAAATTCATCACTTGAGTATTCCAACTCCCTTCGCATCTCCGCATTCCTAACTTGCCTTTTGCGAGCCCTTAAGAGGGATTCCAATGCTTTGTGATTGGCTGATGTCGAAGCATGATGGTTGGGTGTTACTTCTGGGTGAGAACGTGTGGTGAACGTGAAAGCGGTTATTGGGGAGAAGTTGTTGGAGTCGTTGACTGGGATTGGTGTTAAGGTAGAGAAACCCGGTAGGGGAGTGTCTTCTCTTCCTTGATCCATGCCGGATGTATAGTGAAAGTAGTTCCAATTGGTTATAAGCTTGGAAATAACGAGACTTATTGTTGCGTGTCCCACGGATGGCGCCACTGATTGTACAAATAATTGCACGACCAGGCCTTCGATGATGATCAAAGGATTTATGGGGTGTTGGGATTGCGCCAAGCTTGTTCTTAACCTGAAATAAGAAATACCAAGACACTACGTTAAGTGATTGCGCAGGGGTTGGACCCTGCGAACCACCTCCGGCGTGCGAGTAAGTATGTGTGATGATAAGTAGGTTGTAATTTGCGAGAGTGAAGTTAACTTTGAGATAACATCAGTAAAACATACCATGGTTCTTGCCCGACTAAGCTATTTATAGGAGAGAAATAGGCCTTAGTGGGCGGTTGCACTTGTTTCGGAGATCATGGGGGCGTCCCATGAACCGCTAGGGCTTTGTAGCCCACGATCTCTACCTTGGCGGGAAAGCCTAAAGGAAGAGGAGACGTGGGTACGACCAGGTCAAAGTGATCCTCCGTTCTAGTTCCTTCGTAGGAGATACCCCGAAGGGCTTAAGGCTTCTATTCTTGTCGGAGGTAAGGCTCCAAACGTTGACGGAGGTAAGGCTCCAAACGTTGAAGGAGGCCAGGCTCCGAACGTTGACGAACGTAAGGCTCCAAACGTTGACGGAGGCCAGGCTCCGAACGCTGACGGAGGCCAGGCTCCGAACGTTGACGGAGGCCAGGCTCTGAACGGTTACGGAGGCCAAGCTCCGAACGTTGACAGAGGCCAGGTTATGAACCTCGACAAAGGTTAGACACTATGAGTGCTTTGGGTGAAGATTGACCTGGGCCTTCGAAGAGAAGGCTTCGTACAGGTTTGAAGGGGAGTCCTTCGACCCGTTCGGAGGGTACATCATCAATGGGCTTTAACGAAAATAACCAAGGCCCAATAACATTTTACGATCCGTTGAGTTTTAATACAAATTAGGCTTGTCATTGGGCTTATTTTATGGTCTTAAAAACATTACAAAAGAGCTTATTAGTACTGCTTATCGATAGTGCTTATTTTTGACCTTATTGGGCCTGAAAGCCCACTCGATATAAATAAAGGATTTTGGGACTGTTTCGATAGTGATCACTTTGAGGTTTAAAATGGACTTTTTAGAGCTTATCACAAGAGCTTATTTTACCAGCTTATTAGTTGAGGTTGTGGAGAATTAGTTCGAGCAATAAAATCGATATGTTACATGTATAAAAATGGATTAATGGGGTTGTTTCTTAGTCGAATAATCAATAGGTCCAAAATATAAACATGACATATAAACGTGTAATATGCAATATGTGTTAGGAACATGTCTCGATATGTATTAAAATGAATATATAAGTGTCGAGTGAATGTATAACTCGTATTTTATAGCCATCCATGAATAGGAGGTCAAATGCATACGTAAAATAAATATGATAAAACGTAAAAATGCATAGAAAGCTTGTAATATGATTCGAATGAATAAAAATGTGCATGATGTATAGAAAACCATAATAATGAATGGAAATGGGTTTCAAAGGACTTACAACACCAAAAAGGTGGTGTGATATACGTTAAAATGGATTAGAACTCGGATGGAAAACACGTAACGCGTTAGAGCTATCACAAAGGAGTCGAGTTCGACTTGGAATGCTTGAAAAAGAGCTCGAATGGCTGGAACAATGGCCCTTGTTTCTTGAGTGGTCTTGGCAGTAGGGGAAAGTACTTAGAGAAAATATGTGAGTGAGTTTTCAAGTGTGAATGGAGTGTGTGTATACTTAGTCGTATATATGCATGTATATGGTAAGTATATTGTATTTTAATACATCAACTTGGGTGATTAGATGGCTTGCAGAGATTTAGATAGGATTTGAGATATATGTACTTGAGTATAATGGCATTTAGAAGAGGGTTTGTGTGTTGGTTTGGTTATAGAACCAAGTTGTACATATATGTATGTTTCGACTTAGCCAAAGGGTCCAAATGACTTTTTAGCGTGACCAAAAATGTAGGAATGATGTAAATAAGCTTGGAGGCTTATATTCGACTAGGGAAAATTAAAAGGCTTAGTTGAAAACAAGTTGTGTCGAAATTGGTTAATATTTGCATGACTTGTACTCTTGTCGAGGGTGGTTTACTTTGAGCCTCGTTTTTGTATCAAACGCTCGATTTAGACAAAAAGGTTGGTCGAACCTGATTATTTGGAGTGTGGAGATTCGATCCATGTAAAAAGTTGCATAAGTTGTGTGTCGAAATCATAAGATATAAAGGCCAAGTGTTGGTGTGTTAGGCTGAGTGAAATAAAGTAATATATGAATTTTGGGTTGGGCTTGAATAGTAACAGGCTCAATATTGGGCTGAGAAATAGTATAAGGATCCGTTTGGTTTATTATTCATGTATTGGATTCGTCGTGGTCCGTGTGTGAGCTCGTTCCAATGTATGGTGAATCACGTATCAACGTGTTTGAATTATTGTAATGTAATAAACAAAATTTTCAAATTTTGCTCGTAAAAATGGTTAATTGAACTGTAATGGTAATTTAATACTTGATTAGCATTTACAAATCACTGGGGAATTTTGCAGGTTGCTACAGTACCTACCCGTCAAACAGAATTCCTTCCTGGAATTTAAGTCTAAGATAGTTGTTAGGGTTGTCTATGGGAATAAATGTGGGTATTTGTCGTGAATTTGGTCCTCACGTTCCCATGTATACTCTGGTCCTCGCTTAGAGTTCCATCGAACTTTGACAATGGGAATACGGTTTTGCTTTAGTTGTTTCACCTCTTTGTCCATTATTTCCACTGGTTCCTCTGTGAATACGAGTTTGTCATCAAGTCGGATTTCTTTCATTGGAATGACAAGAGTTTCATCTGACAAACATTTCTTCAGGTTCGACTCGTGAAATGTGTTATGTACTCTACTGAGTTCCTCTGGGAGCTCAAGTTTATAAGCAACTGGACCAATCCTTTCAAGGATTTTGAACGGTCCAATTTACCTTGGATTCAACTTTTCACGCTTTTCAAAGTGTACCATTCCCTTCCATGGGGAAACTTTTAACATAACCCTGTCTCCAACTTGAAATTCCATGGGTTTTCGCCTCACATCGACGTAACTCTTTTGTCTGTCATAAGCGGCTTGTAGTCGTTGCCTGATCTTAAAAATCTTTTTCGTTGTTTCGTGTATCAGTTCAGGTCCTGTGAGTTGTACATCACCTACTTCAACCCAACAAACAGGTGATCTGCACTTTCGACCATAAAGTGCTTTAAATGGTGCCGCCTTGATGCTGGCATGGTAACTGTTGTTGTAGGAAAATTCAGCCAAAGGCAAGTGTTTATCCCAACCTTTTCTGAAGTCTATTACACATACTCGGAGCATGTCTTCTAAGGTTTGGATTGTTCTTTCACTCTGCCCATCAGTCTGAGGGTGATAAGCGGTGCTCATATCTAAACGTGTACCGAGAGCTTTTTGTAGAGTCTGCCAAAATCTAGAAGTAAATCGGCTATCTCTATCTGAGATAATGGAGATTGGAACTCTATGTCGAGTCATTATTTCCTTCAGATACAACTGTGCGAGAGTGCTCATCTCGTTAGTTTCCTGGATTGGTAGGAAATGAGCGGACTTGGTGAGACGATCAATAATGACCCAGATGGTGTCCAATCCAGTTGACGTCTTTGGTAATTTAGTGATGAAATCCATAGTAATTCTTTCCCATTTCCATACTGGTAGTTCAGGTTGTACAAGTAATCCCGACGGCTTTTGACTTTCCGCCTTGACTCTTAAACAAGTCAAACATTTCTCAACATACTCAGCGATGTCGGCCTTCATGTTTGGCCACCAATTGATCTTTTTGAGATCCTGATACATCTTGTCAGAACCCGGGTGAATGGAGTACTTGGATTTGTGGGATTCATGCATGATGAGATCACGTATACCTCCGTAGAGAGGAACCCAACTTCTTTCTTTGAAACAAAGCATTCCGTCAGATCTTTTCACGAAACCATTTTCATTCTCTGGCATATCATAAATTTTCTCATGGGGTCTGTTCTCTTCCCTGAGAGCTTCTGTTTGGGCTATGAGAATTTGTGATGGAAGTGGTGAACAAATGGTCATTCCCAGAGATCGGACTCTGAGAGGTTTGATCCGTTCTTTTCTGCTCAAGGCATCAGCCACAACATTCGCTTTCCCAGGGTGATAGCGAATTTCACAATCGTAGTCGTTGAGCAATTCTAACCATCGGCGCTGTCTCATGTTCAGCTCCTTTTGATCCAGGATGTGCTGAAGACTTTTGTGATCGGTGAAAACCGTGCACTTGGTACCGTACAAGTAATGTCTCCATATCTTAAGAGCAAAGACTACTGCTCCTAATTCTAGATCATAAGTGGTGGAGTTTTCTTTGTTCTTCTTGAGTTGTCTAGAAGCATAGGCTATTACTTTGCTTCTTTGCATCAGTACTGCACCTAAACCGTGATGTGACGCATCACAATACACTACGAAGTCTTCACTTCCTTCGGGTAGTGCTAAGATGGGTGCTTCACAGAGTTTTTGTTTCAAGAGTTGGAAAGCTGACTCTTGTTTTTCTTCCCAGATATACTTCTTGTTCTTCTGGGTCAGTTCTGTCAGAGGTTTTGTGATCTTTGAAAAATCTTCTATGAACCTTCTGTAGTAACCAGCGAGACCTAAAAGTTGACGAATCTCTGTTGGGGTTGTAGGAGATGCCCAATTTTAACTGCCTCAATCTTGGCAGGATCCACGTGGATACCTTGACTGTTGATAATATGGCCAAGAAATTGTACCGTTGGAATCCAAAAATCACATTTGGAGAATTTAGCGTACAACTTTTCATCCTTGAGCAACTCCAAAATGGTTCTCAAGTATTGAGCATGTTCTTCCTTGCTGCGTGAGTAGATTAGGATGTCATCGATGAACACGATCACGAATTTGTCCAAGTATGGTTTGCATACTCAGTTCATCAAGTCCATGAACACTGCGGGTGCATTGGTGAGACCAAATGGCATTACTTGAAATTCATAATGCTCGTACCGTGTTCTGAAGGCTGTTTTGGGAATGTCTTCTTCCCTGAATCTTAGCTGATGATATCCCGATCTCATATCAATTTTCGAGTAGACACTCGATCCTTGCAACTGGTCAAACAAATCATCAATCCTGGGCAATGGATATCGATTCTTCACGGTGAGTTTGTTCAACTCCCTATAATCAATACACATTCGGAACGTTCTGTCTTTCTTCTTGATAAATAAGACCGGAGCTCCCCAAGGTGATGAACTTGGTCAGATAAATCCTTTATTTGACAGCTCTTTCAACTGCTCAGACAATTCTTTCATTTCGGAAGGTGCCAACCGATAAGGTGCTTTTGCAACTGGTGCCGCTCCAGGCACTAAATCAATTTGAAATTCTACTTGCCGAACTGGTGGAATACCCGGCAAATCTTTAGGAAATATTTCAGAAAAGTCCTTGACAACTGGCACTTCTTCAAGTTGTTTCTCTTTTGATTCATTCTCCGTCACTTGAACCAAAAATACGTGACATCCTTTGTTCATATACTTCATCATTTTGATGTACGAAATGACATTGAGTCGGGTTTTACTGTGATCGCCACGTACGATAAGAGTTTCACCATTAAGTGGAATTTGGACGACCTTCTCGTCACAGATGATTCTGGCATGGTGCTTGGATAACCAATCCATGCCAATAACGACGTCAAAGCTACCGAGTTGAATAGGCATGAGATCAATGGGAAAAGGTTTGTTTAGTAATGTTAGGGTGCAACCTTGGATTATTGTATTTGTGCCTATGAGGTTTCTGTTAGCTATTTCGATTTCGTATGTAGTGTCTATTTCTACTGGGGCAATATTAAGCAGTGAAGCAAATGAAGTAGACACAAAGCTCTTATCAGCTCCATAATCAAATAATATTTTAGCACTTTGTTGGTTTAGTAAGAATGTAACCGTGACGACGTCGGGGTCCTGTGGTGCATTCCCGTCACCGAGCACATATGCTCTCCCACGAGCAACGTTGTTCTGATTTGCATTTTGTTTTGGGCAGTGGCTCCTGTAGTGCCCTTTCTCACCACACCCGTGGCACACTATTGCTACCGGCTGTAAATTTGCACCCGTAGCTCGGCAGTCATTAGTTTTATGGCCCACTTTCCGGCATTTGCCGCAAATTGCACGACAAGGCCTATTGTGATGTAGTTTACATCGGTTGCACTAGGGTAGTGTTCCGATATAAACTCTTTCTTCAGTGGGTGCAGCAACATAAGCTCTGGCAGCTTCTTGTCTGCGATTTTGTTGGTGGTGGTGGTTGTTACGATTCTGTTGGTAGTTACGGTTATGGTTGTTGTTGTTGTTGTTGTTGTTGTTGTTGTTGTTGTTGTTGTTGTTGTTGTTGTTGTGGTTCCTGTTGTTGTTGTTGTTGTTGTAGTGAGTGGTTCCACGATCATCTAGCCTTCGCTTGTGATCATTATTTCCAGAATTAGAACTCTGTTTGATTTCCCGTTCCAGTAATCGTTGAGCTATTGTGATAGCTTCCTCCAGAGTTGTCGGTTTTGACGAGGTGACATTTCCCTCGATGCTTCGAGGCAGTCCCTCGACGTACTTCTCCAATGTTATTTCAAGATTCGGCACCATAGTTGGACACAGTACCGACAGTTCTTGGAACCTTCTGTTGTAGGTTCTTACATCGTTCCCTCTCACAATCCAACTGGTGGAATTCCTCCTCCAGTTTCCTAATTTCTGTACGCGGGCAGTATTTCTTTAGCATTTTTGTTTTCAGTTCGACCCAGGAAATCCGATACGCTTCCTCCATACCCATGGTCTGGGCGGTAGCGTTCCACCACGATGATGCATCTTCCAGAAGAGTCCCCGTAGCAAAAGTGACCTTGCTGTTATCTGGAAAGTTGCTTCTCATGAATACCGTTTCGGTACGCTCAAACCACTGAGCTAGTTCGGTCACTCCTTCTGAGCCTTTGAAGTAAGTTGGCTGGCAACTCATGAAATCTTTATAGGTGCACTTGCGAGACACAGATGCCTCGCTTTCAGTTGTTGCTCGGTTGTTGCTACTCGAGCGGGCTATGGTAGTCGCTTGAGTCTCAAGAGCTGCAGCAACGCTATCGGCTACCAGTTTCTGGATAGCTGCAGGAGTCATTGCTGTTGCGGGAGTGGCAGTTTCCTTTCTTGTGCAAGGCATAGTTCTATTAATACCACAAGAAAACACAGATTTAGAATTCACATAATGACCATGTTAGAATAAATTGAGTAATAGGGTAATTGTATACAAGTCCTAACAATATTGTCACAAAGTGAAATCACAACCAACTGAGAATCATAAAATCATGACATATTTAGGTACTATCGTAAGTAAATGATCAACTCTTGGTATAGGATTGCTAAGGAAGAAAGTGATTCATCATCTACAAAAGCTGAAGTTCAGCAACTTTCTCTACATTCATCAAGTTTCTTTTGAAATTTTCTTTATTAATTGTTTGTATTTATATCCCAGTTGTAACATTCAAAGAACCATAACAATCACAAGTAACATCACAACATGTCTTAATACAATCACAATACACATGAACAACCACAGTAGCATAAATCAACATCAATATATAGTAAATCATAACCAACAACATATATTAATAACTTTAATCAATTGTGTTACAAAACAGAATGATACAAGGTCCTTTATTAATGCCATATGCGGCAGGCTAAGATGCCTCAAAACTATACTGATATATATTATGCCTAACTACTGGAAGTCTCATCCATGGGCCCTGTGAGCTCTGAAATATGATCCAGAAGTCTCTGTATGTCGGTCTGATGTTGGACCTGCATGTCATCCACGAGGTTCTCTAATGTATCGGCTCTACGGCGCGCTTGTAGAACTTCCTCAATCTGACTCTGTCTCTCCCATTGTAACACTGTCATGTGGGAGCGTGTCTCGAACATCTTTGACTGAATCCTCGTCAGACCATCCTGAAGATCCATCCTATCGGATACGAGGTCGTGTAGGGTGCCGTCGACCGTCTCGGGGCGGTCAAGTGGTGCTCTGTCAACGATACTCAGGAGTGTATCGATCTGCTCCTCATGATGCTCCAGTCGCGTCATGATGGTGGAAGGAGTTGGTGTGCGGGCTACTGCTGCCCTGGAGCTTTCTCCAGTCTCGAAGACTCGGGCTGGAGGAGTGAAACCAGGTGGGAATAGTAATGATGATGAAGATGAATGACTGGGACCTGCTATACGGGCCCGGCTCTGAGAGGATAAATCCTCCTCTGGAGTCGGCTCCCGTTGGTGGGGTGCAAACAGGTATGATTGGGTGAGTAGGTTGAACAAGTGGTCGGGTCTAACCGACGGTGGAGGAGGTGATGGTAGTAGTGGTGGCAATGCATACTGATACTCAGGAGATAATGGTGGCGTCATCCTGATCATGTCTAGTGGTGAAGTAGGGGATAGGGGTGGTGATGGTGGTATAATCGGAACTATGGGTAGTCGTACCCTCTTGCGAGGTGTATGCATCCTGGTAGGGCCATTGGGATGGCTCCGGAATGGTGTCATAAATCGTTCGGGCTCATAGGGTTCTAATATCCTGACTCGTCTGCGCCGGATTACCGGTGCAGGTGGGGGTGGTGGTGTAGGTAATGGTGTCTCTGAATCTTCTGCAGGCAGCCATTGTTGTGTCTGCATATACTGATCATCGGTAAGTGGGGTGTAAGTGGGAGAAACTGGATGGTTCTCCAGGTAAGGTGATGAAATGTATGCCCATCTAGCTAGTACGTAAGGGTCTTCTGATATGTGTGAGTTCGGGTTACCTGGTGCAACAGGTGTCATGGGTGGTGTAGCGACGACTTCACCCTCCTCGAAGGGCTCCGTTTCGTCTGATGCAATGTTCGACATTGTAGCAGTTGAAGTGCTAGGAACTATAGGTGAGGTGATAGATGATAAAGTATCCTCGAACTCCATGTCCGATGATGAGGTGTTAAGGTGTGACACTGTAGACATGGTACTGTAATAACCCGAAAGTAGTAAATGTAAGTAATCAATAAGAATAAAGTATGTGAAAATCAATGTGAAATAATCTTGTTAGGCAATATACTAAACACGGTGTTGTGAAATATGCAGGCACGGAGGGCGTAAAGTGGTATGGTGTAAAGTGATCCATTTTGAAAGTGTAGTTATAGTCCAATGTTTAAAAATATTTGGTTCTCTATAACCTGTCTCTGATACCAATATGTAACACCCCCTAAATTTTGAGTTAACAGCGGAAGACTAATCGGGGTATTACGGGGAGGATCATAGTCATACTCATAGAAAATGGCTCAAAAGAGGCGTTTTGAAAGTTATTGTCATTCATATAAAAATTCAGTTACAAAGGTGAAATTTCAGTGTTGTAATATTCCACAAAAGGTGTAGTAGTTTGAAATGAATGACATAATTTATTTAACACCACAAAAACCATCAGTTTAATGCCCACTCCGTGCCTTGAAATGCTCCATTAATTACCTGAGATAAACATGCTAAAAGTCAACAAAATTGTTGAGTGAAATCATAGTGTTTGTAATTGTAATCAGTTTGAACACAAGTCTATAATTGCATGTGAATTACAATCATATTTGAAATAGTGATATTGCAGTTGGATATATTGCCCTAAGTCTCATGATACATAAACGTTAACAGTGTATTGTGAAACGGTGTAAAATATGGCCCTCATGTAGGAGATTGCCATCTTCCTATTTCCTTCAAATATAATGCATTCGACTAATCCGGCTAGCAACTAAGGCTATCCATCCGGCACTAGTTCAAATAGGCAGTCAGCCTCCAATAGATTTATTCACTATATTCGCGTTCACTCGCAAGTGACTAATGGTTCATGATGTGATGGGCTTTTGGCAATAGTGTAACTTAGGCAATATCAATCAGGTGTAGCATACAGAAAATACTTGTGTTCTATTTTGTAGCATGTATCTCCCCCAAAGAGTATAAAGTTATTAAACGAGTAAAAGTGGGGTTATGACTCACCTTGGGTGTAACTGACAAAAGTGAAATGTGAAATCAAGTGAATTATGGGAACGACTACAACACACGACCTGAATAATAGTGAAGTCTGAGATTTTGATAGTTTTTGCTTAATACGAATAATGATTGTGAAAACTGCATCGGATAACGATTTGGTTCGTGATGAGAGTGAATGATATGCTTAAAATGCTTAAAGTTCAAAAATAATATTATATTGTTTTTATGTTATTGAATTCATAAATATCGTTTCCTCGAAAGTGGTGGAATAATACGTTAAGTTTATTCGTTTGAAATTCGTTATATAAATATATAAACGTAACGTGATTTAATACATTGTACGAATTGTAAAATGCTCGTGTTTGAATGAAAAAGTGTAAAACATGATTGGAAATGAATATGAAACAATGTTACTGAATGGCCCCTGAACTTATACAAAATTTACACTTTCTACCTTAACGGAGTAACTTTTGCACCGTTAGTCCCTAGTTAGAACATAATTACATTTTTATTCCAAAAGGGTCCAATATTACATTTTAAGCCTTCTGTTTACTGGATGATCATTTTCTACCCACAAGTTACTGAAATGACAGTTTAATGTATAAGTATGTGAAAGTGACACTTTTAACCCGATATGTAGAAATATTTGCAATTAAGTCCAAAAATTACAAAAAATGGTATATTAAGTTTTTCGAAAGTTTCAATAGCTTCAAATAGCTTATTTGAGTCTTATGGAACTGCTTATTACCAAAAAGTGCTTATTAACTGCTTAATGGGCTTTAACGAAAATAACCAAGGCCCAATAACATTTTACGATCTGTTGAGTTTTAAGACAAATTGGGCTTGTCATTGGGCTTATTTTATGGTCTTAAAAACATTACAAAAGAGCTTATTAGGACTGCTTATCTATAGTGCTTATTTTTGAGCTTATTGGGCCTGAAAGCCCACTCAATATTAATAAAGGATTTTGGGATTGTTTCGATAGTGATCACTTTGAGGTTTAAAATGGACTTTTTAGAGCTTATCACAAGAGCTTATTTTACCAGCTTATTAGTTGAGGTTGTGGAGAATTAGTTTGAGCAATAAAATCGATATGTTACATGTATAAAAATGGATTAATGGGGTTGTTTCTTAGTCGAATAATCAATAGGTCCAAAATATAAACATGACATATAAACGTGTAATATGCAATATGTGTTAGGAACATGTCTCGATATGTATTAAAATGAATATATAAGTGTCGAGTGAATGTATAACTCGTATTTTATAGCCATCCATGAATAGGAGGTCAAATGCATACGTAAAATAAATATGATAAAACGTAAAAATGCATAGAAAGCTTGTAATATGATTCGAATGAATAAAAATGTGCATGATGTATAGAAAACCATAATAATGAATGGAAATGGGTTTCAAAGGACTTACAACACCAAAAAGGTGGTGTGATATACGTTAAAATGGATTAGAACTCGGATGGAAAACATGTAAAGCGTTAGAGCTATCACAAAGGAGTCGAGTTCGACTTGGAATGCTTGAAAAAGAGCTCGAATGGCTGGAACAATGGCCCTTGTTTCTTGAGAGGTCTCGGCAGTAGGGGAAAGTACTTAGAGAAAATATGTGAGTGAGTTTTCAAGTGTGAATGGAGTGTGTGTATACTTAGCCGTATATATGCATGTATATGGTAAGTATATTGTATTTTAATACATCAACTTGGGTGATTAGATGGCTTGCAGAGATTTAGATAGGATTTGAGATATATGTACTTGAGTATAATGGCATTTAGAAGAGGGTTTGTGTGTTGGTTTGGTTATAGAACCAAGTTGTACATATATGTATGTTTCGACTTAGCCAAAGGGTCCAAATGACTTTTTAGCGTGACCAAAAATGTAGGAATGATGTAAATAAGCTTGGAGGCTTATATTCGACTAGGGAAAATTAAAAGGCTTAGTTGAAAACAAGTTGTGTCGAAATTGGTTAATATTTGCATGACTTGTACTCTTGTCGAGGGTGGTTTACTTTGAGCCTCGTTTTTGTATCAAACGCTCGATTTAGACAAAAAGGTTGGTCGAACCTGATTATTTGGAGTGTGGAGATTCGATCCATGTAAAAAGTTGCATAAGTTGTGTGTCGAAATCATAAGATATAAAGGCCAAGTGTTGGTGTGTTAGGCCGAGTGAAATAAAGTAATATATGAATTTTGGGTTGGGCTTGAATAGTAACAGGCTCAATATTCCTCTCCCTCTGGTCGAGTGGCTTCGCTCCTATAAGCTAGTTCTCACTTCCGAGCTCTAACTCCTTACTTTCTTTCCCACCGTAGAACTCCAATCGAAAGGGGAATCTCCCCTTGGTCCTCTTTCTCTATTTGGGGTTCATTCTGTTCGTACACATCTGATCCTTCGCTCTCAACCTTCAACTTCTTCCGATCCTCTTTAAGCAGGAAGTGCGATCTGAAGGCCCAGGTTAAGCAAATAGATTTCTTCAATGGTAGATTCAACTCCATTCTCTTGTACTGCGCTCTACTGGCTCTAAGACCCAACATTATAGGAGTAACCTACACTCGCTCGCTCCCTTTCATCCGATAGAGAGTTTGAATTCAGTGATTTAGGAGCATAAATGTACTATCGGGAGAGGGCAAAAGCAAGCCTATATTCTGGATTGGATACTGCGCGAATTGGTCAACCGGAATATGGAATAGGAAACGCTCTCCTTTCATAGCTCTCGGGCCTATTCTATTCATTACAGGAGAAAGTCACTATCCTCAGTTGCCTTGTCTCTGTATTTAGCCCCCCTTTTCAGCCCTAGACTGGGTAGATTCTTTCGATTCTTCAATGAAAGCCTTCATGAAAGCTGCAACAGGATAAAGGATATCCTCTCTTCTCGCTCTGTCTGCTTAATGCCTTCTATTGAATCGATTGGTGCCATTTCTTCTCTTGGAGGCAGGGCAATAGATTCATCTTGTCCTTGGCTTGTGAAGGGAATGAGGTAGGGTAGCCAAAGCCCCCAACAAAGGGATAGGGCAATCCTTCCCAAGTAATGCATAAGCAAGATCAGGACTAGAGGGGTGTGAAGAGTAGGGGGATCTCTTGTGCAAAGCAAAGACAGGTACGTGCTAGCAAAGAAGGGAAGTGGCAAGGGATTTCAAAGAAGAAGAAAGAAGAGAAAGTTAGTACACAGAGTCTTCCCCTGCCTAATTGATCTAATGATAAAGAAGTAGGCTAAGTAAAATAGAAAGTGTGTGTAAACAATAAGTAATGACTTGCTTTGTGAGAGCTCAGTTTCTAAGACGAAGGCGAAGAATTCTCTACTAGAGGGATTGAAAAGATCGAGGGTAATTTCTGAGTCTTGATGGACCTTTCTTATTATAGGCCAAAGGAATAGCTAAGGACTTCTTCCCTCATTCTCATCAAATTGGGGTAGCTCATGAACTATAGAATCTCTCAAGCTCAGGAACTATAGAATCTCTCAGGAGTTGAATAAACTCTTTTATGCTAGTGGAATTGGGAAGCATGATAAGTCCGTACTCCACATTCTAGCTAATGATTTTCAAAGAAAGGAAACATCAAAGACTGACAGAAGAGAAAGGTAAGATAATTCTTTCTGGCCTTAACTGAAAGCGGGGGAGGCCCAGGTCTGCATACAGGTCTTGGATCAATAGAATCCTCCAATTGCTAGGGAAAGAATATCGGGATTAGTCTCCTTGCCATTGCTACTGTCTTTGAAAGTCTAGCTATCCTCTCCTTGTCATGCTTAGTTATTCTGCATTGCTCCTTCTTTTGATCTTGCTTTCTTGCCTTATAGAACTGACCTTTGTCCCCTCCTTCCGGTTTTCACTCACTTAAAGTCCATTCCTTGCTCTTGCCTAGTTCTAGGCTTAGACGAAAGAGCTCATTCATAGATTCCATCTTTCTAGCATTTCATGTCTTTCTTCCTTCAACTCTAATTCATGCCATGAATTGTTAAGTCTAGCTATTGGCTCTCTTCTCACCTCCCCTAGAGCCTATTGAAGAAAAATCCGAGGCTCACTCGCTGCCCTAAGCCCTACAGTTCCTTCGCTTACCGCCTAAGATGAATCTATTGCCTCCCCTCCCTCCACGAGTAGATATTTAGTATTGAATAGTGTCAAACCCAATCCCAAGCAATAGTCAAGAAGAAAAACTCAGGACTAGGAAAGAAAGGCAGAGACAGGGAAAGCTAGGGTGATAGCCCTATAGATGAGTAATAGGATAGGGAGCACTCCGCTACACTCATTAGGACAACAACCTCCTAACTACTATGAGTTAAGCAACTAATGGACAGACCAGACCGCATAAGACTACTGGAATAGAAAAAGAGAAGGGATTCACGGGCAGTGAAGGCAACCAAGGGAGAGGAATCATTCCATTCAATTCCGAAGCCTAGCGTCTCCTGTAAGACTCTATCACCTTAATTCTTTTGTTGAGGTTCTGGCACTTCTTCCTCCGGCCCTCTATTTACATAGTGAAGAAAGGCAAAGGCTCTTGCTCGAATGCGTGACTTATGTCTCTTTTTCCATTTATAAAAAGTAAGATGAATCTACGCTCCTCGGCCTTAAGTGAATGAGAGGGTATGGGGTTTCGGGTCTTTTTCAAGTCACAATTGACTAATATGCAATCCCCTTTTCCGTGATAATGTGAAAGGACTCAATTCCTTCTTTCTTCCCCAGCGAAATGTAGCAGGAACAGCCTTCCCGCAGTCGCATTAAGGATATTTTTTCTTGAAACTCTTTACTCCTTCACCCGTAGCAAGTACTCATTTCTATTTAGTTGTTTTCTTACTCTATCCGGCTATTGAACCTGGTTTCCCTCTGCATATGGTAATAGAGAGTTAGACAGCTTAGAGAGCTCCTCAAAGGGCTAGTTCTCACTCTGTTTTGGGGACCCCCAAGACTTTCTTTCCCTGTGTTTCCTAGTCTATATAGGTCCAATCTCATCTGCTAGTGCTTCTTCGTTGCTTGGTCGGGACACATTCATCGATTTCTTTTGGCCGTTCTTGCTGTCTTAAGTCGTCCTCTTTTCTTTATAAGCTGTTAATTGATTTCGTGCCTGCCCTAAGGCTAAGGGGAGAACTGCATGCCCTACTAGTCGGATAGAAGCCTACCCACCTACCAGCCTACCTTGTTCATATCGAGCCGGACAGGAGAGACACTCTTTAAAGTTAATAGAAGCAATTCCTTTTATAAGCTTGAAAATAGGCGCTGTAAATCAATTCAAATAGATAGGGGAGTTCCGAACCAGCAGCAAGCCCTTTCTCGCCCTTTCTAATGTCCTAGGCGAAGGCAGTGCAGGTGAAAGCCCAATAGATCCCATTTTTTTTATCGCTCCACATAGCTCACGACCCGGCATGAAGAAATCTCTTAGATGGGCGGATGCGAATCTGGATCTATCAACGGAGCAATTCCATTCCAGTCGTAGTCTCAATCCCATATTCAATGAAAGTCTCCGCCGTGTCTGACCCCCTCAATCTTTCTATCCGGAGTGAGTCAGGCGGCTAAGCCTTTAATCCTGATAAAAGAAATCGTTTTCCCACCCTCCATAAATGGAATCGGTTTGAGTGAATTACTTACCGCAGTCAAAGCCAATAGGGAAAGTCAGGTCAAGAGAGAGTCTCTTTCCGATTAGTGCATCTCGCACTTCCAATTCATTCCGAGTTAGAAAAAGTAAGTTCCTTCCCTCCCTTTGACTTTTTCTAGGGTAAAGTCCTCTTAAATGGATTACTAGTTCCTTCCTTCCCAATCAATGCTAACTCTATCTTCCTCTCTTGTAATTTAGGAGATTTCCCCAGCCCATAAAGAACTGTAGTTACATACAGCTCTCAAAAGAGAAAAAGAGAAAGAGCTATGAGTTCAAGTAAGAAAGTGAAAGTTCAGTCCTCACAGTTTCCCTATCCCACTGCCAAAAAGAAGACAGCAACAATCTAGCTCCTCGTACTACTTCTCTCAGTAAATACCATTCTCTTAGTTAGGTAGTAAGTAGATAGACGGATTAGTACTTTTACCCAGGGGTAGCCTTCCTTGTCGCCAAAGAAGAATGAGAATTGATAAAGTTTTCTTGGGGTTTTTCGCTTCAATAGCAGAAGCAAAGAAGTCAAATCAATGCAGCTTTCGTGCCCAGCCTAAAGATCCTATCCTCTTGCAGCTGGAGCTCTTGATGGCACGTTCAAGCGAGTTTATGAATGAATGAAATCAGTTGAAGGAGCGGCCAAGGACGAAAGCTTTGATTGCGTTCTGCTATGGTTGGCTTTTTTCCTTGCCTAAAACAACTATCTTCTCTTTGCGAACGGTTAAGAATCCTCTTTGTATGCGCGTTATCTCTTGTTTATTCTTCTAGTTTTTGCTTCTTATGCTTATGAAAGGGTGATACTCCGTTTCTTCTTAGGTTGTCTGTAAGTGTAGTTCGTGGTTCACGGGTGAGGTTACCTGGATAGGTGGGCAGTTCCTGTCGATGGAGCTAAGACACCTTCGAGAGATATAGTTGTAGCTCTTGATGACACAGGCAAGACAGTTCATGAATGAATGGCGAGTTTTCTATTTACTAGAATATCTTTCCTGCGAAGGAAGCTTCTTTTTAGAATTTCTTGCTACCGGTGGTGAAGAAATTGAATCAACGGCATCGAATGCAAGCTCTGATAAAGTTTGATTCTTATTTATGGACTACAACGACCTAAAGTAGCTAAATAAGTAGTTAAAGTAAGCTCCTGGCTAAAATGAGTCTTGGTTCTACCCATCGGCAAGAATTTTTCGACCCGATTAAAAGTTTGATTGTAGATTGGCTATTTCGGGGTTCCATGCCCATGGATTGCCTTATTATAGCTTTTTTGATTCGTCGGGTATGCCGGCTAAGAGAGTCGCTTCGCGCCTTGCTTGCAAGAGTATAAGCAAGCCGTAGCATTTTGACCCTATATGAGATAGAACTCTTTCAATTCATGAGAGAAAGTGCTTTAGTAGCGATTTCCCTGTTCTAGTGCAAGACGCAAGGAGAAGCACGAGCGGAGCGGTCTGGCTAAACGTGCAATGCCCCGTAGGGAGATCTAGCTTATTGGTCTAGTACTTCCGGGTGCTTGCCAGTTCTGAATGACTTCACTTAGCTTGCCATGTTCTTACAAGAAAGAATCTCTTCTCCGAATCGAATCTACGCATATCGAATTCAGTAAAGACTTGCATTCCTTCAAATATAGTTCATCCTGTTGATGGTATTTACTACACTAAGGCTAGATCCGGACTAATCCTAGCCTATTCTTATGAAGGAAGGTGAGCATGAAGCAACGGCTAGATCCTCACAGTAGGCAGCTTAGCTGTGATTATGAAGTCAGGTGAGAAGCGTTATGCAATAGAGAAGTCAGCTAGTGCACTTAGACAGGTAGCTGATTTCAAAGAATCATTATAAAACTACGAGGTCGCCCCCACTTCTTAGAGCTCTCTTGCTACCTTATAATAGGTTCCTTAGACTATAGGCAGAAAGGCCGAAGCAGAGCCAGCAATTCTCTAAAAGCAAGGACGATTAGCTACGTTCCAATGAAGCACATTCCAACAATTACCTAGCCCGGTAGGTGGAGGAAAAAGGCGGAGAACATTCTTTAATCAAAGGCGCCAATACCCATATCAGGATTAGACCCTTTTCGATCGAGCGGCAACCGCTGCTGCGGTATGGTCCAGAGTTGAAACTGGCTAACATAGGGCAAGGGTCCTGATGGGCAAGTATAAATAGAAGAAGCAGCCCCTCTCACTGCCCCGTATAGGGTTCTGGGCCTCGTATTTCAAATAAGGACTATGACTAAAGGAAAGCAACCCCCGGATATTGACCTACCCGGCAACTTCGAACTCTCACTCTCCTTCAGCCGATTCAAATACCGAATCGTATCTCTTGGAGAGAGGCGCAGAAGCTCTCCCTTTGACTCAGGGGGCCTTCCACCACTTCGACTGATGCGGACGCGGTTCTCTCGTCGTGAAAGAAGTAATTAAAGGTAAGCCCCGTGTCAACCCGCGCTCGTTGTTGCATGTATAGCTTTCTAGAGTAGAGATCTAGCAACGCATTCTAAGCACAGATCATTGGTATTGGATGTATCGTTAGGTTCTTCTCTTTGGGGAGTTATGAACATACATTTCCTATAAAGAAAATCCTCAAGATATATCTCTAAATGGTTCAGTAACAAAATACAGTTAAATCTTAATCTAGTGTTATTATACCTTACAAAAATTATATAAATAACAAATGCAGCTACAAAACTTATACGTTACATATACAAATATAGTAGGTAAACACAGTCCCTCCGTCTCGAAATAATAGTCCATATTTCTATTTCGGGATGTCTCAAAATAATTGTCCAATTTCTTTTTTAAGTAAAAACTAGAGAAGTTAGTGGGAGAATATTCTATATGAGTGGTTGAAAATTAGAGTTGCCCCACTTTTATTAAACTTGGTGATTTTTGTCTCCTGACAATTATTTTGAGACGGAGGGAGATAGTAGGTAAACACAATGCCCACTTCTTGAGTTGTGTGTCTTGAAATCTACATGCTCACCATCAGCATAAAAATCTGTGTCGCTAAACCAAATTCTGCACATACCATAATCATACCAACTTAAGCTTAAGATAATAAACCAGTGAACTCAAGACTGAAATTTTCACTTGTCAAACAATTGTACTTGATTTCTAGCTGCAAACAACCATCATTTTGATATGAATCATATTATACTCTCGTATTTATTATTATTTAGTTAGTAGATAAGTATTAAATATTATTTTATTAGGCGAGTCTTATTAGATAATGATAAGAAATTAGAGTTTTATTAAGAATGGAGTCTTGGTAAAAGATAATTCAAGCCTCTTTCTGAAAAAAGTAAAATCGCATCAAATGTAAATTAAAGTTTAAAGTTTGAGAGTATTTCTAGGAAGAACAAAGTTGTTTACCCGGAATAAAAACTTGACCAAGGCTGGTACAGAATTATGCGATTTGCTTTTTCATTATATTTTTATGGGTACTTAAAACAATAAAACTGATCATTTATGTAAACGGGAATCATCTTTAGGCGGTCTTAAAGAATGATGGTTGAAGTTGAAGTACAATGGTTCAAATGTCAAGCACTAAAAAGAACATACCATCATCGGGTTGCTTAGTTGCACCTAGTCAGCTAAAAAGTCATCATCTTCCTTCTCTTCAAGTGACGATGATGCTTCATTATCTCTACTCATCACACCTGCATTGTTTATTATTCCATATGTGCTATTGAAATCTTGGTCTTCTTCATTACGCCCATATCCAGATTCTGGTTCAGGATTTAAGTTATCTTTTGTTGATATTTGAGTTTTGTTGTTATCAGGGTCGGAGAGGTTGAACGGTTTCTTGCATATGCACGCAGAAGGATATTCATGAAAGTCACCACGTCCAGGTTTTATCTCATTTGGTTCGCCCATAAATCCCCTTTGGGCTGATTTCACTTTGCTAGAGAAAATTGTCCATGGCATCCTATCTAGGTTCATGAACAAAGAACTGAGCTTTTTCGCATTTGGTCGAATGGTTCTTTTGTGTCCCATGTACCTCCTTTAAACACATTACAATAAGCAACACTTAGTATGTTATGAATGGGTATATTTGGTATTTTTTTTATACTCCGATTAGCAAAATAGAAAAAGGAAAACGAAACGGGTTAAAAGTGGCCCGAAATTTTAATGCATAAAGCCTCTAAAACCATGTATGATTCAGGAAATTCAATTACATGTATAGATCTTTATACCATAAATAACACATGCTACAAACCTTTTTCTATTGAAAAAAAAATTTGGGGGGTGCTTGCTGCCAAGCGACCACCAGTTGCTCAACCCTGCATGACCCGCCCTCTCTACCATCTCTAATTTTATTTTGTTGAAAGACAGTTATATAAATAATAACAATTTAATAAATAAAATAAAATAAAAATGAAGCAACATGCTAGGAATTGCCATGACACTAAGAGATAATCCGACCAAAGCGACCGTAATGGCCCTTAAAAATTACAAACTGTGAAAAAACAACAATCGAAGAAGAACCCTGCAATCCAAACCCAACAAACATATAACCACTTAACGGCAATCACCCTGTGCAAAAGTATGTAAATGAGTGAAAAAACGACCACAATCATGACACCTTATAGACGAAAGCCACATAAACCTTAAACCAACCAGTCTAGCTACACAATCTACCAGGTGTTGTGACAACGAGATGTAGAGATAGTTAAAATAACCATGACCCTTGTTGAGACGACCTTTGCTAAACAAAACACCAACAAGGCGACCAGAGACCCAAACCGACCTGTCCCACGACCCAAATCACAACTTACACCACAACCTAAACCACAAACCTGAAAACATGACCCAAATCACTTGGCATCAAAACCGCACCATGAAACGAACCACAAACCACAAAAGTGACCCAAACCTGAACCACAACTCAAACCTGATCCACAACCAAAACCACAAACCCAAAATAACTTGACTACCTGAGCCTTTGCTATGGTGTGGAAAAAGATGTCTGACCCTGAAACACTGCCGGAAAACACGCACCACCAGTACCACTCGCCAAGAAGGAAGATAAATGGTGAGGCTATCCTGAAACACATGTCGGAAAAACAAACACCACCCTAAAACGATGAAAGAATGGGACAAAAAAAAGGTGGGAGAAAGTATAAGAGTGACAGGAGGGCCTGATATCCAGTCAAAGCCAACGGCCGTGGATGAAAGATAGGTGGCGGCTGTTTTTTCCATGGGTTATGGATTTTCTCTAATTGGATTAATATGATTCGAACAATGAGAAAATTGTACCTAAACGGACATACAATTTATAAAAGTTAAAAACTATTTATCAAATATGTAACAACACCACTGAATAAATATTAGAAAAATGTTATGGATCTAAATTGTTACAATCATTTAATATGTATGTAACTTTAATATGAGAGCTTTTACAAGGAAAAAAATGTTGTAAATAGAGAGAAATAACAAGAAATTAGTACAGCATATTTCAATGTATTAACTAGGCTTGAGAAATTTGTTTAGCGATTTATCAAACAGCTATATTACTATCATGATGGTACAAAACTAGTAAATCGTAAACCCAACTCAACACTATCAAATACTTGAAAGGATGATACTAGGTAAATCATATATTAAACATGACAAGTTACCTAATAACTCTCGGTTGTAATTATCATGAGATCCATGGAGTGAAAGAATATTGATTACTCATTAATTAATAACATAATGCATGAATTATGATTACTCAACAATTAAATAAGCGATAAATATCTGCAATTAACAAGAATATTAAAGCATATGTACCTTCGACCAGCAAGAATTTTAGCCATGTTCCCATTGTTGTTTGTGACGAAAACATCACTCTCATCACAAACAATGTAATCTATGGCAGCAAGACGAGATGAAAAGGGGAGAAAAGGTTCCAGTTCTTCACTAGCCAACATTTCCTTTGTGTAGAAATTCGGAAAGAGTTCCCTTAAAGGCTGCAATGTTTCATCACCACCATAGATTTCACCAGATGCAACGTAAATGTATGTGTCATTCATAAAGCCGAGTGCACGTAGCATCAGCCCCACCTCATGAGGCGTAAGGGGACACTTCCCTCTCTTTCGCTCTCCATCAGGACTTGTTTCCTAAATTAAAAACAAATATTGTCAACCAAATCATAAATTTAGAGGTCGCAAATGGATGGCTTGGATAAAGGGTTAAATTGGGTAGTATTTAGTAATAACATAGTTGATGTTATTAACTAAATGTGTTAAAGATCATTATAGAACTATACTATTTCAATAATAACATCAATTTATTAAATAAAATGATTTTAGAAGGTTGCAACTTTCAAGCATTCTCTACAAGACATTTGACATGTTTCCATTTTCGTTTTAGTTTGCCTCCCTAAGGATAAGCCATAACCTAAACTTACTCTCTCGTAAGTAGAGGGTTGAAACTGCCACCTTCATGTAAATGGATGAATCTTAAATAAGTTTGTTTTAACTAATAGATTGCACATCAACAGGTAAAAGATCCCCTTGAACATCCGGATTTTGTAACCTTCAAGTAAGCAAATAACTTGATCTTATTTGTTCAGGTAACATTAATATGTTCTTAATATTAATGTCAATTATGACCTTTTCTCTTTTTGGCAGCTATTCAAATAAAAACTAAAACATAGTACATAAAAAAGGTAACCTTGTCAGCCTGTAACAATACCGTCATCATATTGACCTGTTAACTGATACGGGCTACATTAAAGTCTTAAAACAAACTTTTGGAAAGCTTCTTGATTTTTTCTGGCCAGAAAAAACGTGTCTTAGCTGAAACAGAAATTCGACCAAAGTTCGTTACCTATTTATGCCAAATGCCTTAATACTTGCATCTTTGCCCATTAGTAATACATAATATCAATAACATCAAATTCAGTTCAAAACATCTCTGTGTCTAGTCATAATTAAGGAGCATCTGTGTATTGGACTAGTTGTTCAAGTGGTCACCACTTACATATGTGTGCAAAACATGCAAAACTGTCTTTTATGGGAAAGGAAAATAAACATAACAAAGGAAAACGCAATTTCATGTATCATAAAGAGTAACAAGTCAATAACAAACTGTAGGATGGCAAACTCACAGCTAAATTTGTCCATCTTTTCCTGATTTCACCGAGCTCATATCTCTCTTTATCGCCGCCACCGTAGTAACAACCAGAAAATGCAAGCATATCAGGTTCAAACCTATCGAGGAAAGAGTGTTTAGACCATGTGAGTACATAGCTAGAAATGTTAAGGATATAATTAAATGCTATCATTTTAACATATGATCATGTTGAAAGGAGATACAAAATGAGTCTACTTTGCAAATGTTTTATTCTTTTTTCACATAAATTACAAGTGATATAGAAAACTAAGATTAAGATAAACTGAAATCCTAAATTGAACACTTTTTTCTATATATAGGATAAAGAGTTATTTCTTGCTGTTTAGTAAATTATTTGTAATATTGTATAATAGATGGTCTTCGAATTCTTTTTACACATTCAAATGTGACTCGTTTGTTGTATGATGTTGTTTGAACAGAACATAAATGGCAACTATAAAATCAAATGATTGACTGTCCACATATCAGACAATTCTAGCACTATAATTTCATATTGTAACAAATGTACGTTTTAAAAAGCTCTCCAAAACTCAAACCTTAAATACCATATGATATCACAAACTTGCGTTAGAACTTCGAGAACAACACGAGGGTTCCTCTTCCCTCCCACTGGTGGTACCTAGATGTTGGTTAACACATGTTGTTTGTTGGTGTGTTAGTCAAATACTACTCAAAGTCTACTTGTTCAATCAATATTTCTGCATATTTCCAATTCAACTCCACTTTTAGCCAATTTATGTATTCTAACATCAGTTGAAAACTTGAAATCTTTGTTACGTATTCTCAGGTTCAGGAGAGTTGATACCAATATGATGCAACATGACCAAAATCTTAAAATTCAACCATTCAAGAATGGTGGTCCAAAAACGAGGTTGGAAACAGTTCGCATCCATGAAGGCATAAATGGGAAAGTAAGATAATGTTATTTAAATCAAAGGAGTGCAGCATTTTTGTTAGAGGGAAGGGTGAGCAACATTACGGGTTATGGAATGTCGATGATCCATAAGCACAAACTAACAATTTATATATCTGTTATGAAGAAATTCAAAAACAAGGAAAAATAATTGGATGCCAGATGCAAAGTGCAAAGAAAATCAAAACAATTCCAAAATATAAAGTGATATTTACTACTTCATATGTCAATATCTCTTTGGTAAACTTGTCTGAGCTAGCTATATTCAAAATTTCGTTTACGTAGTCTAGGTTGACAAGTAGTGTTTTTTCCTATGGAATGGCACTATTACCTGAAGGTATATTACCCAATTGTCTCTACCTATAAGGCCAATTAATATTGGCAAAACCTTACTAAATATTTGCTGTCAATGGATTCTTCTATTTATATAGTTGTGAAATTGTCTGGCTATCACTATGTACTTGTATTTCCTTCTCCACATGGACTGCCATTACATTACCTATCCAGACTTTGTTTCTTTCCTTTTTGATGTAGAGTTCATATATCTAAAGTTCCAGTAGCTTTTGAGCTATTTAGGACATTCCAAATATGACTAGGCACTACACCAAGTAAAAAACAGGGTGAATTCCCATATTTCAAACAATTCTAGGATCTATTTGAAGTTTTTCTCATAACATGGCATTGATGCTACCTAGTAAGAATTAAATCTCAAATTCGATACCCTTGAACACTGTGCGTTAGTTAAAAAGAAGATAAAAGAGAAGCAACAACAACCAGAGAGCGACAACAAAGAGATGCACCTTAGGTGAACAGCAATGTAGTGATTTGCCATCTCCCTCATTTTCATCACCAGCTTTTGACCTAGATTTTGCAACGGTTTTGTAAAGCGAAAAGCATGATAATTGACGCGACATCGTAACCTCTGTAGTTCTTCATCAAGGTCACTAGCAAGCCTATAATCAAACTTTGTCAGCTGAACCACCTGCATAATTTGGTCATCGCGTAGCAAAATTTAGAACATCTCAAATTTCAGCATGACAACAAACAGGACCACCCTGAAATCCAGAACTTTGGAACAAGTATATAACAAATGTTAAAAATCAAGCAATATGGCATAGTGTCTCACATGTCGCCTCAAGAGTAATGGCAGAACTTCATCGAGGTAATACTGAGGTTCTGATTTCCGTGGGACCAGCTTTGTGTATGGTGGTTTCTCAAGTGATCGCATATATTTGTCTGGGACCCTTTTAACAATAGGAATATCCTTTGCAAGGAAAGATATAAACCAATCGACATCAAAAATGTTTGCAAAGTCACTGCATAGTCGATAAAAATTAGATACAATGTGAACACCAAGCTAATAAGCAAATTATGATATCTTTTGACTAATGAAATCTCAGCTCACCTATCGTCCTTCCAAAATGAATAATGATCCAACTCAGGAACGACCAAAGTAGCATTTAATATCCGTGCAACAACAACAGCATCCGTTATCTGTGTGAAGAAAAGAAAACTAATTATTTGATGGACACAAATGATTTTTTGCACTAACTGAGAGTAAAGACATTAATTTCTTATCAGCACCTATGCCACCAGTTTTATAAGCCTAAAAAGATCTAAAAAAAAGGAATGCTTACTCCAGTTCTTTGTTGGTTCAGCCCTCCACTGGCACCAATAAGTAGATAGCCATTTGATAGTAGCTCGTGAACAGGAGCTGCATACACAGCCAGTTAGGGTATAGACCACTAAACATTACATATTAAGTTTAAATTTTGTTCTAGGAACCATTAGAAAACTGTAGCCTAGACAAGGGAAAAGGATTATAAAGCATAAGTTTTTGACCGAGGGAATATTATATTCATAAAACAAATTAAATTGTTCCAGGTTTGATGCCTCAGATCATGAACAGAGGATGTATCTACCTCTACACCTATCACTGCCTAATTAACCAAATAAAAGAGATTAAAGAGATACTATGACCATCATAAATGACACTTTAAAGTGGGATCATAACTTAGTTGATATACTTCCCATCCGTAAGATTGATTTAACCCTGATAATTTTCTTAAACAGCATTACAAAATAACGCCCCGTTACACCTTGAATCTTAGATACTACGCATATATGTAGAATCGGGTCAGGATTTTCTAGGCAGGTTTCTTCGAACAGTTATAATCCTCATATGAACAACTAAAGTTCACTGCTTAATATCTCAGCAACAGAATAAAACCAAACCACTTTTGACATAAAGTTTAAAGTAAGACATGAAACAACTACATAAAATGAGATAAAACGGGAGTAAATACAAATATTTACTAGATAATAATAATAGTAACAACAATAATGGATAAGGCAACTTACGTTCATAATGAGGTCCTCTTTCACTGCATCCATAGTAAAACTTTGAGTACTTGGATTTCCAGATGTCAACTGGTCCATGACCAAATCCACCCTATAATTTCGAAGTTGTTAGTAACTTCTAATGCCATATAAGCATAAAAGCATAGAGGTATTTCCAAAACGACAATTCTAATATTGGTGCTACAAGTGGGCGAAGTATGCGTGGGCAAACATTAGTTGCTGTTAAAAACACATAATCGAGTAACCAAATGCAATCATTGCCATCCATAATGCATCAGCTTAGATGATATACTTCACTAAAAAGATGACACTTATATCTAACTTGGAGCAAGATGAAATTCATAAATTCTGAAAACAGCATAGTTGTCAAACATGGATCATGTCAATAGCCGTTCGATTTTAAGAACTGATGTTATGAGTGGCTCCTTATAGATTTGCATATACTATTATTCAACCATATTTAGAGTCTCTTAAAAAGACACTAGTTGTTAGTCCAGCTTAACGGGAGTACCTTTCATTTTATAAAACCGACTTACTTTTTTAAATTGATCTGATTTTTAAGCATGTAGACACTAACTATAAGACGTAACTGTAAGGTATAAATAAAAATTATAAAGAAGATATGGCAACCTGTGCTAATTACAAAAACCATTAGCTGCGAAAGTTGTAGGGCTTCCCTCAAACTACTGACTGTCTACAATGTTAGATGATACGTGAAACGCTAAACATAAAGAATGACCAGTAAAATAGATGCTAATACCTTATTGCATACTAATAATGATTAACCCAGCCTAGAGTGAAAATCTCTTGGATAATTAAAAATCAAAGAAAAGACCAACTAAAGAAATAGTTCCGACAACAACGATTTTGCAAGAAGTTGCGCAAGTGGACAAGCTAAAATACCAGATACAAATAAGTTTAACCTTTGCTTATTCACTCATTCTTTTTTATTATACGCTGTTTTGGAATTACACTGCCTATTTCACTCCTAAACAATCAGATAAACATAAGCAATAATTACAAAACAAAGACGTAACAATGTAACATATGTAACTAGAATTAGAAAAAAAGTAAAAAAAACAGATATACCATTTTATTGTAGTACCATGATTGATGTCTAACTAATAATCTCTGGGAATACCACTCGAGATTAGACGCCACGTGACCCGTAAACAACGAAATCAAACCCAAAACAAACAACACGACTCCACACACAACCGTCCACGAGATCCGTTTTCGTTCCACCCATAACAAACAACAACAATAATGCCTATTGCTATTATTATGAAACTTATTACTATCACTATGCTTAAACTTTTTTTTATTACTAGGTAACACTAATAGTCCTTTCCATTCACCACCCATTTCTTATATTTATAATAATAATGCTTCTTCAATTTTTTCATATTACGTACATTCAACTAACAAAACCCAGAAAGATGAATTGATGATTTGATGATTTGGGGTTGTTGGATTTGGGTTTAATAAATAGAAGAATGGAATCGTGGGATGTGTTACTAGTGTCAAGGATGAAAATAACACATAAAGTACACTAGTTACAGATGTTTGTACTTGTAATTATAGTAACTGTTTTTACTTTGTAAAAAAGACAGCGCCACGATCCGAACTAGAAAAACCCGAAATCATGTTTCGGTTTTTATTTTTTAAGTGTCGGCACCTTAAAAGATTGACTCGTGTGATATGCAAATGTGAACGCCAGAAAAACCCGATATACAAATCTTTTAGGGTGATGCCAATGGAAGATTTGGAGAGACCAATCACAACTGCCATGTGGCAGGAAAAAAAAAAGAATTTGAAAGTGGAGGAGGACTAACAATAAAAATTATATGTAAACAAGAGATGAGATCTCATATTTGTTATAGAACCAATGGACAAATCATAACCATTCATTTTTATTTTTCATCTTTTTTTTAAAACAACATATCTTGCAAATGGTAAATCTTCAAGCTACAAAAAAAATATCATCGCGACGAGAATTAAATGATCTTTCTATAGATATGCATTGTTATATACTTTCGACGACTTTTTTTTTTTTCGACGAACTTTTTTTTTTTTAATTTTCGCCCAGAAAGAATCATATATGATTCGTAAAAATCATATATGATTCGTACGGAATCATATATGATTTGTTAAAATCGAATCATATATGATTCTTACGAATCATATATGATTTTTCTGGACGGAAATTTTGGAAAAAAAAAAAATTCATCGAAAAAAAAGTTCGTCAAAAATATATAACAATGCATGTCTATAGAAAGATAATTTAATTCTCGTCGCGATGGTATTTTTTTTGTAGCTTGACGATTTACGGTTTGCGAGATATTTAAGTTTTAAAAAAAGGGTGAAAATTAATTTTTTTATTTTGATAAGAAAAATGAGTGGCTAAGATTGCTTGATCGGTTCTATGCTAAAAGTTTTATCTATAAAAGAATTTTTGCCATGTAAACAATTTATTATTTATATATATAAGATAAATTAAAAAAAAAAAAAAAAAAAAAAAAAAAAAAAAAAAAAAAAAAAAAAACACACAAAACCCTTCAAATATCAAAGGGGCCAAACTGCAAAAGCCACAAAGACTAAATTGCAAAAACCATTTAATATGTATCATCTTCCCCAAAACACACACTATAAAAATCACAGGGAATTAAAAAAAAAAAAAAAAAAAAAACCCAAACGGTCTAAAAAATAGCTGTTGGGTTTTGTCTTTTTCTAGCTTCCTCCTTCATGCCGCAGCGTCTTCCCCTTGATTCCAAAACATGAGCCGCTGTCGGCATAGGGGTTGGCGGCGGTGTTTGCCGGCGGCCTCCCCCAAGCCGCTGGCGGCATCAGCTCCGTTGCTAACACCCTTAGGTACTTGTATATATGAAAGAGAAAAATATTTTGTTGCAAATCAATTTTTTTTTATTAGTTAGCTGGAGAGCTTAATTATAAAAAGAGTAAAACAAATCTTCGTCTTTAAACTTGTATCCAATATACACGTTGAGTACTAATAAAGATACACCCAAGGTCTCTATTGTAACGTTTTTGCATCCCCTAAAGTCCTTTTGACTAACGTCCGTTAGTTAATGTTTGTTAACTACCTCATGTACCTTACACATGAGGGTATTTTCGTCATTTCATGGTTTTATGTTAATTATTTAATTATTTTAGTACACAACCTTAGGGATGAACGGTGTAATTTACTCATAAATTTGATACTATTATCTCATCACCATTATTTTTCTTTATCTCCACTTGCCAGTTACCACTACCACTTACCACCATTTCAACTATCTACCACCACCGACCACCATTATTAAATTTTTCTTTTTTCATAATTTTTTTGTCCTTTCATGCATTTCTTTATTTATTTTTCATTTTTATAACAACTCTCATATAGGTCCCACCATCACCAATTATACTTCTTTTCTTATTCACCCACCATCACCGCCGCTCACCAACTTCGACCACCGTTCACAATTTACTATCCTTTATCAAAGTTTGGGCCAAACAATGTTATCCAAACAAATAAGAACACCAACAACAATCATGTATACTTTTCTTTATAAAACAAAAAACAAAAACCTAAGCGAACTCGATTAAAACTCATGTATACTTGCTTAATAAACAAGATATATTATAAAGTTATATGAACTAACTTTACACTAGTCGCTATGGAATTTATGGTATAATATCTACCTATACTATAACTAAGAGTTCAAAAATAATTGTTTGCCTCCAAAAAATTACTCTCTTCGTCCCACATTAATTGTCCATAACAAAAAAGCACAAAGTTTTAGGTGTAAAAAATTGTTACAATTATTAGCTAACCTATGGAAAACTAGAAGGGGGGTTGAATAGTTTTTACCGTTTTAAAATTAATTCGCTTTGAATCATTAACGTGATTTCAACTTAAAGCAAATAATCAAACAATATAAGTAAAGAAAGTAAGGAAAGAACAATCAAACCATAATACGGATGTTTATAGTGGTTCGGTCTACAAGGACTCTCTTCCTTGTCCTACTCCACTCCTCGAGCCTCTAACTTGAGAGTTTTTCTTCATTAAGAAACAAGCTCCCTTCTAGGCGGAGAAAACCTTTACACGTCGCTTACTCTTTTTTCGGTACTAAGCTAGATACCGAGTTCTTTATAAGGGTACAACCACTCCCAACGTCGCTTACTCTTTTTCCGGTACTAAGTTAGATACCGAGATCTTTACAACGGTACAACCACTCCCAACTTCTCTTACACTTTTTCCGGTACTAAGCTAGATACCGAGTTCTTTACAAGGGTACAACCACTCCCGACACTCTATGTGTTTTAAGGACTAAAACACTAACCGATCACTACTGAATGTTTGGTATAAACAATGATGTGTGAACTACAAATGAATCACACAGTGACTATACTAAAGGTTTACAACACTGTGTTGAACCTTGATGCTTGATCTCTTTGCTACAAAAGAAATATCTCTACAAATGAAATGAATGAATGAATGGGTTAGTAAAGTAAGAAAGAATGTATATGCAATGTATGCTATGTAAGTGATGAGTGTGCTTGAATGATCAGCTTGCTATTTATAGGCAAACTTGAGCAGACAAGCCACGGATTTGGCGGACCCAATTTTTGGGTTCCGCCCATATAGCTGTTTGGGTCCGCCGGGACATGACAGCTAGCTCTTACCATATCTTACCAAGATCTTACACAATCCAACTCATTGCTTGAAGATCTTTCCAAAATATTATGCTAAGTCTTTCAAGCTATCCAAATGATGTATGCCATGATGTCATGTATATATTTACATTTTAAGAATTAAAATGTAAATAGTATAAATGTATATATGTATGTAACATGTATCCTAGTGATCATGTAGCATGTATATGATGAGTTTAAAAGCTTATTACTATAAAAGTAAAAGACTTTAACTTATATTTATGCTTTGCTAAAGATAAACTTTATATTTGTCATTAACAAAATATAGCAAAGTTCGTAAAATATAAATAACGTTTTTAGGACGATATTTGTATTAACATAACCAAATGACAGTTATACCCTCAATTAATATAAAAGTCAAAAGGAGGAAAGAACACTTCACTCTCACTTTGATGTACTATGGTTTTAATATTTTTTTTCCTTAACTTTTGGAGGCAAAAGTGGCGCCAATTTTTTCAAGATTGTAAGAAACAAGTTTTTTTTTTTTTTTTTTTTTTTTTTTTTTTTAGTTCTTTATCTTTTTTATCCCTCCATTTTATTTTTATCTAGTTTACCACTTTAAAATTTTATTTTATTTTAAAATGACTAACATATATATTTGGCCTCTACTTATTCACTAAATTTGTATTTACATCTTGCTTTCATGGTTATAGAGCATTCCACAAGTTCATGCACTAAACCCAATGTTGGATGTTGGTGAGCCCAGAAGAGGGTGAAGATAATCAATGACCTAACTACGTACCAATGAATGATTACCGGATATCACTTGTAATCGTGTTATCACTTTCCAAAGTAAACTATTCGACCCTATTGCCTGGGTATCACGAATATCTACATGGGATAAGACCAAATATTTGTTATTGAATTAGGCACAAATCAATAACCCTTGCGCATCCAAGTGTTTATGTTTTCTGTTATCTCTCCTCATGCATGATTGATTTCCAATTTATAGGAAAATACTCATAGCTAGTCAAATGGAATTATGAGGATTAATCGGCCCATTAATCGCCTCATAATTATCCCCATTATAGCCAATAGTGGTTACATGACCAATTAAACGTGGTCATAAATGCAGTTTTAACTGCCACTTGAATAGGTCAGAGTAGTTGCATACTCATTCCAGCAGTACTAACTTATGCCAACAGTAGTAACTTGCTCCAGTAGTACTAACTTAGTACTAGCAGTAGTAACTCTGCTCCAGCAGTACTAACTTAGTACTAGCAGTAGTAACTCTGCTCCAGCAGTACTAACTTAGTACTAGTAGTAGTAACTATCTGAAGGATTGAACCTTCTGATGAGTTACTCCCAACCACTATTAAAGCCAGGGTAATCAGGGACTTAATGGGTGTACACTCCGTATCTCCAAACCCATTTCCAAGTATGATCATATCCCTCAATTGAACTAAATTTCCAACAATCTTCCCCAATTTAGTACAATTCCTTTTGCATGAAAATTAAACATTAAACAAAACAAGTGCATAAACAAAAATACCCGAAACCCGTTCAATTCCCGAAAATTTTCCTAAAACTTATGTAACTAATTAGTTATGATTGATTAAACACAAAAACACAGGTTCTAACACATGTGTGCATATAAATCAAACCAAGGATATTGAACTTACCATATAAGTAGGTTAAACCAAACGGTGGCTTAAATACGGAAAATCGATAACATCAAGTGTTATCATCCTGCATTGTTACGTTAGTTCACATAAATGTATAATAGCAACATAATATCCTAAAAACACAACAATTCATCACATCATTGTTTGAAATTGTCTTATACCAAACACTCCCTAATCCTCACTTCTTGTTGAGCTTCTTGTTAAGCTTCATGATCCAACGTCCAATATTCTTCATCATTCCTCTTGTTTGTCGGAACTCCTCGGATTGGTTCTCGATGGGAGGAAGTTGACTCATGTATTCGGGTGGAGGAATCCTAGAATTGGGCAAACCATCATCCTCACTAACCGATGATGATGATGATGATGAGGTTGGAGGATGAGCACGTTTCCCTCTTGACATGGCTACTCTATGGTCACTAAGAGGTACAAAGGTATGTTCAATTTCGGAGTAGTCGGGAAGGAAACCTCTAGCATTTGGAGGAATGGGTGCAAAAGCTCTAAAGAGACGGGTAAGAAGCATCCCGTAAGGCATGGCGGTGGTACCCAAAACCTGAATATCGGCCATTCTTTTGGCGATATAGTAGGCTAAGTTGAATGGTTGATGGGTGGACACACAAAAGAGCATGTAACAAAGGCTTGCGTTGACATGATCCCTATTTCCTATGGTGCTTATGACATTAGCTCTAAGAATCTCTTCCAACTTTTTAAATTGAAGCCTAAGTTCGTTTAGCTCCATGTCAAACGGGTCTCTATCGACTTCTTTACCTCGACTTGTCCTAGTGTGGGTGGTCCTAGGGACAAAAAGATGATCACGTATAGGGCTGGCAATTTTGACACGAAACCTGTTAACACGACACGACACGACCTGTTCTTAACAGGTTCGTGTCTTAACCTTAACAGGTTTCGTGTCTTAACAGGTCAGACCTGTTAAGACCTGTTAATATTCGTGTCTTAACAGGTCAGACCTGTTAAGACCTGTTAATGACCTGTTAAGATTATAATATATATATATATATATATATATATATATATATATATATATATATATATATATATATATATATATATATAAAGTACCCACAGGAAATAATATACTCACTCCTCTCACACTCTCGGTACCCACCCATCTTATTCTTATTCTTATCCGCATTTCACCTAATCCTCATTTCATCTCTTTCACCCAACAAATAATATACTCCCTCCTCTCACTAAACCCTAGCCGCCACCACCATCACTGCCACTCACAACGCCACACCACCACCACCAAAATACTCACCGCGACCTCCTCTTCAACAATCTCTACCACACGTGCCGTCAAAACGAATCCCACCATCATTTCGCCATTAGCGTGCCTTCACTCCCACACCTAACCACCCTCAGTTATTAGATCGAGAAGAAAAGGTAAGCCGCACTAAGTCACGCGCGTTGGTGACTGGTGTGAGTTGACTCGTGACTCACCGAGTCACGTTTTTTATCACTTTGGTTTGGGACTTTGGGTTAGGATTGAAATACTTGTGGGTTTTGTTGTTGTTTTTATTTTGATTCGAATTTAGCTCACGGTTTTTATCGTTATTGTGGTTGTTGTAATTTATTTTGATTGTTGTTGATGTTGTTGTTGTAATCGTTATTGTGGTTGTTGTAATTTATTTTGATTGTTGTTGATGTTGTTGTAATCGTTATTGTGGTTGTTGTAATTTATTTTGATTCGAATTATGCCGAGAGATTAGGACTAGAAATGGTGGATTGATTGTTGATGTTGTTGTTGTCGTTGAGGGGTTTGGAGATTAGGACTTAGAAATGGTGGATTTATTTTGATTGTTGATTGTTGAAGTTGTTGACCTGTGGCTGTGACCTGTTGATGTTGGAGATTAGGAATTTAGGACTTAAAATTAGAAACCCTAAAATCTTAACAGGTTCTTAACAGGTCTTAACAGGTGCACCTGTTAATTTTTGTGTCGTGTTCGTGACACGATTAGTTAACAGGTCGTGTTCGGGTTCGTGTCTTAACAGGTTCGTGTGACCTGTTATGCCAGCCCTAATCACGTATTGTCTCTTTGGGAGTCAATGGTGTGTTGTATGGAGGCATACGATCAAGGTTGGAATCGAGGATGGACAATGACCATTTGTCCGAATAAAAGCAAGTGCCTTGACCCGGAACTCCTAAGACTTCCGCGAATTGGTTTAAAGGAATGTTAAATTGGGTTTGGTTGACTTTGAAATGGACGTTTATGTAACCATAGTCATTTGAGCTAAGACCGACACTAGCATAGAATTCTAGTATGAATCTAGGAATTATAGGTTCATCTATGTCTAGAAGACAATCGAATTGGATGGCGGCTAGTTGTTCTTGGATATTGGTTCCTTCTAAGAATGAGGGGTCTACGGTTCTACCCTTGTGAACATAACATTTTTCTAAAGCCTTAAAGATTTTGACTTGGTCGTCAGTGAGTCCTTTTGTCTTATGGTGTTTAGGTAGGTAATTGAGGGTTTCTTTGTGATCATAGTATGTTGCGGGAGGCATGATTATCCTAGACACGAAAATTACATAGTTTAGTTAAAACTATCGAAAATACGTATATAAATTTCTAGTGTGTGCCTACATGGGGACAATGTGGAGGTGCGGTTATCTCGACTCTTTTTTATGCATGAAAATTTCGTTTATGCAAGTTTTATAACCAAACGAGAGATAACCCAAACGCTCCTACTTCAATGTAGCTTTGATTGAATGTACCCGAAAATACATATTAGTTATGTATTCTCTTTAGCATTCAAGAGACATTATGCATATGATGTCTAAAACATAACGTTTTTATTTGTATGAACAATGTGCAAAAAATCGTTTTTCCTAGTCGTGAGAAGATTTTTGCAAGTATTTGACATGGGGTTTTTGATGAATTATGATAATGCCTTATGATATGCAATTCCTAATGATGCGCGTGATGTGTCGTTGCGGTTTAGCAGTTTTAATGCCTACTCAAGTTTTAAATTTATATTTAGCCGACTTATCAATAACACACACACTTAACGAGCAGTGTACCCGGTCAGTATGAATATAATGGTAAGTAGAGTGTCGATCACTAAGAGTGGAACGTATTATCTCGTTATTCTAATCAGTATTTTAATATCCTAACGCAAGGGGGTTTCAGCCTGAGAGACTGGCACGATTTGTTTGCAATTAAATAATAAAATAAACCAATAGGCACGAATTAGCAAGTAGCACACACGTACACAGATAAATACTCGAGACAATAAGAGGGCTGTCCTTATGATTAAGTAGATTGTCACTTGTTTTATTGATAGCTTTATATGAAGTGTATGTAGTTAACCCTTTCTCGTTGGTCCTATTCTTATCGGCGAGTAAACCCTTAATGATTACTTATGTCTAAAAGTTATTCCTAAGTGATCAATTTAGTAATAACCGTGGGAGCCACATTATTTTCCGCAGTCAAATGCCCGCAAGCCACTAATAAACACAGAGGTGATCAATGCACTAATAAGTAGTAACCAAAGACATCAACATATAAACTTTAATTGATGGGAAAGCAAGTATTAAAGGGAGTGCAATCTTTCGTTGTCACATTACACAAGCCACCAATCCTGATGAATTAAAGTTTGCTAACACAATAAAACAAAACTACTTTATGAATTAAACACATGCAGCACCTTCTTACAGCTCTTGTATCTTCGTTTGGTGTGTCTTGTGCTGCCTCCTTGACTGAATTCGTCCTAGGGTTCTGCTACTTCGGTCTTCGAATCTAATATATTGCCCTCGAAATTCGTCTGGTCTTGGGGTATTTATAGTTTCTGTCTGAGGGAAGATGCGGCGCATCTAGTAAGTAGATGCGACGCATTGACTTAACTTCGCGTGGGGTCCAAGATTATAATATTCAGGAATATTCGTACACCGCCAGAAGATGCGGCGTAACTCCATGATTAGATGCGGCGCATGTCCTCTTGTATCTTGGATCGTGTCTGGTGATATCTTGATAGAGATGCGTCGTATGTAATGAGTGAGATGCGGCGCATCTGGAGCAGATTAGTCTTGATCTTCTTCATTTCAGTAGACTCTTAACTTCTTGCATGTTTTGCTCCATAATCAGTCCAAAATCGCTAAGTTTCACCAAATGCTTGTTTTTACCTGAGAATTACAAAAGTAAACGATTAAGTATCAATCCTCATACATAATATAGTAAAACAAGTCAAATTAATAGGATAAATGATAGTAATAAAATGTACTTATTTGAGTTCATCACCTAACTAAGGAAAACATGATTTGTTATGCAATTCAGTAAATATGCTTCATGATTTTACAAAAAATATGCATAAACCCCAAGTTTTGATTTTGTGCATGAAATAGAAATCCTAGACTCAGATCAGGAATGTAGATATGATTAGGATACTTACAGAGAGGTTAAAATCACAAATTGGTTGTGGAGAATGACCTAAATTCTGAGATTGGTTTACTATAGGTCGAGTTCCAATAGCTTGTGAGTTTTTGGGGAATGTGGCAAACAGTACATGGGTGTTTGTTTTTATATAAAAACTGACTCAGGAAACTCGCGAATCTGGCAAAACCAAAACAAGGGATCCGTCCTTGTTGTCGTTTGGTTCCGCGGGATCAGGCTTGATTTTTGGTTATTGTTGTGTTTGGTTAGTCTAAGGTTCAAGCTAAGGTTCTAACTACACATTTGGTTCCATTAATCCTAAACCAAGTCTAAGGAAGTTAAAGGGTGCTCTCTTAAGAGGTTTTGTGAGAATTTCGGCAATGTTGTCCTCTGAGGATACTTTCTCGATTGAGATGTTTCCCTTTTGAACATTGTCGCGTAGGAAGTGGTGACGTATTTCTATGTGTTTGGTTCTAGCGTGTTGGACTGGATTTTTGCTAAGGTCGATAGCTCCTTTGTTGTCGCAAAGAATGGGAATGTCGTTGAGTTCAATTCCATAGTCGACGAGAGCTTGTTTCATCCACAGTGCTTGTTGACATGCCTTTCCTGCAGACACGTACTCGGCTTCGGTTGTTGAAATTGCGCGGTAAGACAATGTCCAACAAAAGTACAAATACCACTTGTACTTTTTATATCAACATAGTCACCGGCATGGTCTGAGTCGGCATACACTATGGTTTCTATTCCCGTTCCTTTGGGATACCATAATCCTAAATGTGTAGTACCTTTAATATATCTAAAAATCCGTTTGACGGCTTCAAGATGGGATGTTTTGGGATCTTCTTGAAAGCGTGCACATAGACAAACACTAAACATAATGTCGGGTCTACTAGCCGTTAGATAGAGTAGACTACAAATCATTCCCCTATATTTAGTGCTATCTACAGATTCACCTTCTTCATACTTTGTGAGTTTGGTTTCGGAAGACATGGGTGTTTTCATGGGTTTGGAATCTTCAAGACCAAATTTATTAAGCATATCCTTGATGTACTTAGATTGGTTGAAGAATATCCCATCATCTAATTGTTTAATTTGGAGTCCTAAGAAAAAGTTTAGTTCCCCCATCATACTCATTTCAAACTCATCATGCATGATTTTCGAAAAATCATCGCATAACTCTTGACAAGTTGATCCGAATATGATGTCATCCACATATATTTGAACTATGATTATATGTGATCCCTTTTTTCTTAGTGAAAAGAGTGTTGTCTACTAGGCCCATGGTATACTTATGGTCAACTAGGAAATTCTTAAGTCCATCATACCAAGCTTTTGGTGCTTGCTTAAGTCCGTATAGAGCCTTTTTAAGTTTATAGACATGATTTGGTTTTTCAAAATCGGCAAAGCTGGGAGGTTGTGCAACGTACACTTCCTCATTAATAAAACCATTAAGAAATGCACTTTTGACATCCATTTGAAAAAGTTTAAAGTCATGTGCACATGCATATGCAAGTAGTATTCTAATTGACTCGAGCCTAGCAACGGGTGCAAATGTTTCGTCGTAATCTATACCTTCTTGTTGATTGTAGCCTTGAGCTACTAGCCTAGCTTTGTTTCTAGACACTACTCTATTTTCATCCATTTTGTTCCTATTATGGTTTTACACTTTGGTTGAGGGACCTTTGGCCAACACTGGCGGGTTCCGTCAAATCCGTGGGTGTCTGAACTTGTTGGAACAGTTTCTTGTTCTTTAACGGCTATTTTCTTAAAACTACTCAAGTTTCCTGATTTCATAAAACCTAATCCAGTTTTATCATGAGGTAGTTTTTTAATTTGCATTATCTCATCTGCTAAACTAATGTTTTTATCAAACTTTTTAAACTTAGAGTTTTTGTTGATGCAAATAATGTTCTAAAAACGTTATTTCTATCTTTCGATAACTTCACGTTTTGAGGATGACAAAATGTGAAAACACGTTACGTTAAAATTAACGTAAACAAGTTTTTAATCGGAAGATCCCGTTTCTACACAAATCACTCTAGAACAAATTTACAACTTAACTAATGATCAAAGAAGTAAATTTGAGTTTTAGATGTCACATTTTTATGTGACAAAACATTTCTTTCAAAAATATACTTTACAAATTATTTTTGAATAATTAAGAAATGTTTTAATGGAAAAATAAGTTTAAAATACATAACAGCTATTTCCCCCCCCCCCCAAAATCAGCTCCAAACTTCCCCAAATAAGTTTTCACCAGAAAAGACAAAAAATGGAGCGTCTTTGTCTGACACGGCTCCACGGTTCCACTAAATTTTGTGGAGCCGTGGGTGATTTAGTGGAGCCGTCCCTCTATAACGGCCAGATTTTTTCTGCCTATAAATACCAGCCCTGTTCACAGTTCTTGGGCATCCTTTTTTACACAAAATTTTCTGAGTTTGATACTCTCTTCACATCTTTTCTTTTAGATCATTTAGTTAGGTTTTCTTTTGTTCAAGAGTGATTCAATCATCCATTCAAGTGATCCTCTTCATTCCTCTTCAATAGCAAGAGAAGAACACAAAGTATCCAATTAGATACAAAGTGTTGTCATCCCTCTTCAAGTGCAAGAGAAGAACTCAAGGTATTCAAGAAGATACAAGAGTTGTAGTTTTAGTTAGGGGTCTTGTAACATTTGTTACACACTTGTTGTATCATAGCATACATCAAGATCATTTTTCTTTTGTGAGAGAGTGAGTGAAGATCATTGTGATCTTAGAAGAGATATCGATTATCTCTTGAAGCCATTGGGCTAGTGTGATTGATCAAGTTGATCAAAGGTAGATAGGATAGGTTGAGTGAAGTGAGAGTTGATCATTGTGATCGTGTCGAGATCTTGGAGATCTCTTGAAGCCATTGGGCTTGTGTGATTGATCAAGTGGATCATAGGTAGATCGGGTAGATCGAGTCTTGTGTGAAGTAGTAAAGGATCAAGTGGATCGTGGTAGATTGGTGCTAGCTAAGATTAGCACTCGACATCTAGCTTAGTGTCGGAAATAGGATAAGCGACGTATACGGTTTTCTCCGCCTAAAGGGAGGTTGTTGACATAGTGCTTGAAACTCTCGAGTGTGGTACTCGGGGAGTGGAGTAGGGTGAAGAAGAGCTTCGTAGTCGAACCACTATAAATCCTTTTTTCCGGTTTGATCTTTCCATCTCTACTCTTTACTTTCATTACTTATTATTAGTTAGTTTAGTATGTAGTTCATATTGGTGTTGATTGATTGCACATAAGAATCGAATCAAAGGTTTCCAATAGTAAAGTTTTTAAGAAGTCTTAAAAGAATTAAAAGAACTTAAAAACCGGTAAAACTATTCAACCCCCCTTCTAGTTTTCCACAATTGGTATCAGAAGCCACGTCAGTCAAGATTTTAAAGTAAATTGTATTTTAAAACTTGAATCGATCAATGGATTCTGACAAATATCTAGAAGGGCAATCTATGCAAAGACCACCACTTTTTGAAACCGATTGTTTTATATATTGGAAAACAATATTCGAAACGTATGTGAAGTCAAAAGACATTGATCTTTGGTATGTTATTACCGAGGGTGACTTTCAACCGATTCAATTGAATCCGAAAACTAAAAAGAATGAAATGGTTCCTTATGATAAACAAAGTGATGAACTTAAAAGAAAACTAGCCAAAAATAATGAGGCTAAAATGATGATTTACAATGCTTTGCCGAAAAAGGAATTTGAAAGAATTTTTATGTATAATACGGAAAAAGATATTTGAAAAACTTTGTTAGTCACTCACCAAGGTAATAACCAAGTCAGAGAGAACAAGATAGATCTTCTTGTTCAACAATATGAACAATTTTCCATTTCGGAAGATGAGTCAATAGATAATGCTTTTGCTAGATTTAATACTATTATCATCAGTCTTAAAGCTCTTGATGAAGGTTACTCTAGCAAAAATTATGTTAGGAAGTTTCTTAGGGCTCTACATCCTAAATGGAGAGCAAAGGTCACCGCCATTGAAGAGTCAAAGGACTTGGCGATGCTATCACTCGATGAACTAATAGGAAACTTGAAAGTTCACAAGATGATAATCAAGAAGGACTCCGACATAGTCAAAGGCAAAAGCGAGAGAGTTAGATCTCTAGCATTGAAAGCCAAGAAGGAGTCTAGTAATGAGGAATGTTTGAGTTTCGATAGTGAAGATGAAGAATATGCACTAGCCGTTAGAAACTTTAGAAAGTTATTTAGAAGGAAAGGTAGATTTCCTAGACAACCTCGCGATGAAAAGAGGTCATTCCAAAAGAACCAAGTTGAAAAGAAAGGGACGAGTGATAGGAGATGCTATAGATGCGGAGATCCTAATCACCTCATAGGAGAATGTCCCAAACCACCGAAGTCTAACAACCAAAGAGCTTTCATAGGAGGCTCTTGGAGTGACAGCGGTGAAGAAGAAGAGAAGAAGCCCAATGATGAAACATGCCTAATGGCTCAAGCTTCTAATGAGGTACATTCCGACTCTTCTTATTATAGTGATGATAACTCGTCAATAGATGACAATAGATTGCATGACGAGTATAATAAATTATGCGAGGTTAGTTCTAAAATTTTAGGTAGAAACAGAAAACTAAAATTAAAAATACAAGAACTTGAATTGCTAATTTTAGAACTAAAGGATCAAGTCAAAAGACTTGAGAAAAATAAAGAAGTAGACTTAGGATGTGGGTCATGCATAAGTCTTCAAGTAGAAAATGAGAAACTCAAAGAAAATGCTTTGAGAATCATTAAGTTCGAAAAAGGAACAAAAGTATTTAATGATATGCTTGAAAACATTAGATATAATGAACATGACCGTGCGGGTTTAGGATTTGACCCAAATCAGGCTTCAACAAGTAGTACTAAACAAGTAAAATTTGTAAAGCCTGAAGTGTCTGAGTCTGAAGGAGACGGAACCACTAAAGGTACGGACGGTACCATTAAATTTAATGGTACCATGGTACCGTCTGGTGCTGAAGTCAGATCAGGGTCAATTTTGAAAAATAACTTAAGTCCAAAACCAAGTCACATAGTTGTAAATGGTACTAAAGTACCTATTGCTAGCATAGAGGAAGTCAAAAGCTATTACAAACCCTTGTCAACTCCCGGACTTGGATTTGTAAAGCCCGACATTAGGTCAAAGACTCCTCCACCTAGAAAAACTAATTCTCCCAAACCTCGGTCAAGAACTCCTCTACCGAGAGGTAACTTTAGAAGACAAAGTTATCCAAGTAACTTCCCCGTAACTTGGAATGACAGTCAATCACAAGGTTACTTACCATGGGAAATGTGTCCTCCATTCTCACATCCTAAACAATTGCAACAAATGCGTAGGATGTTTGCCACTAACAACTTTGGACCCATGAGATTTTGGGGACCAAATGTTTGAGCTTCTGTTTTGCTAGATAAACATGGTTGTAAATAAACTGGAAGTCCAACAAATAGAGTGTGATTAGTGATTACACTAATCTGGTGATGAAAAGTCAAGTCGTGTGTCATATGCCTAGCTTTCAACAAAGGTAGACTAGTCTTCAAAGTTTTAAGGGCAGCACCTCAGGCTCATGTACGCTTTCTTAAAACACCCTTTGTTGGTAGAAATACTAAGCATGTAGTGTTGTTAGAATCTAACATAGTAGGCACTATAACAAAGAAACGAAATTCATTTTCATCATGACTCAAATATTTGTCAAAGACTATTATGACAAACTCAACTTGTCCAGAAATGTACAATGATCGCTTAAAGATCATGCGTGACAAGTTTGAGATGAGTAATGATGAGTGAATCAAGTTTCTTCTCTAGCCCGTATATAATACTACTTGAAGAAAGTATTCTCATAAACCTAAGTATACTATATATGTATAAGATACTTAGCTTAGAAAAATCTTAATTCATTTTAACGCCCATATCCGCAAATACGAATCTCACAAGAGACGATGAAGGTGAGTGCGCGGATAGTACTAGGTTAGGGGCATGATAGGTAATTTAATTTACCTAACGGCAAGTAGGCCCGACATCATGTCTAGTGTCTGGCTCTGTGCCCGCTTGTAAGAAGGATCTCAAAACTTCTTAACTTAAAGCGTTTGATGTAACTTCCGATACATTAATGGCACTACACACTTGAGATTATGATATCTCGAGGAGATTGGTGTAGAAACTATTGTCTATACCAACTCTGATATTGTGGGAGATAATGTGGATTGATAAAGAGAGGGTGATGTTTGTACCCTCATAGGTTGTTGTCAAACTTCTTGGTTTTACAAGAAACAAACTACTCTTGCTATCTCCATGACCGAAGTCGAATACGTAAGCACCGGAAAGGCATGACAACAAGCACTATGGATGAGACAACCTCTAATCAAATGAGGCGTCCATCTCAACAACACTCCTGTGAAGAGTGATAGCCGAGGTGCAAATAGACTTGACCAAGAACCCCGTGGATTGCTCATGTACGAAGTCTATCGAAGTACGTCATTTCCTCCATCACGATAATGTCAAAAGAGAAATCTTTTCTTGGAAAAGCTTCCCTTAAAGGACAACATCGTTGATATTCTAACCAATACGTTCTCCACACCCCTCTTATGACTATTTGAATATTTCTTCGGAAATATTGAAGTCATCTCTCAAATCCCATCTCATGACTTTCTAAATGTTTCATTGGAAATATTGAAGTCATTTCTCACGTCTCATCTTATGACTCTTTAAGTCATCCTTCTCATCCCACTCATGACTATTTCAATATTTCACTAGAAATATTAAAGTCATCCCTTACGTCCTATCTCGTGACTCGCTCAATATTTCACTTGAAATATTAAGTCACTCTTCCCATCCTTCCAATGACCACTCGAATATTTCACTGGAAATATTGAAGTCATTTCTTACGTATCGCCTCGTGACTTTTCAAGTCAATCTTCTCTCGTCTCATAACTTTTAGATATCTCACTGGAAATATTGAGTCATTCCTTCCATCTCGTCACATGACTGTTTAAGTCATTCCTCACATCCGTCTTATGACTACTTAAATATTTCACTGGAAATATTAAGTCATCCGTCATATCCGTCTCATGACTTCTAAATATTTCACTGGAAATATTAAGTCATTCCTTACGTCTCGTATCCTGACTATTAAATATTTTCATTGGAAATATTGTAGTCATCCTCTATATCTCGACTCATGACTTCTACTTATTTCACGAGAAATATTGAAAGTCAATCCTTATTCCTCTCCAATGACAACTTAGACATTTCCTTGGAAATGCTAAGGTCATTCCTTGTCATCTCGCTTTAATCGTTTTCGTCAAAGAGTTTATTAGGTATAAACTTTTTCCTCGCGTCAAAAAGTCTTACTAAATAAGTAAGATTAATCAGTCAAGAGTCGAAACAGAACAAAAATGGGTTTCACAGACACACGGCTCCACTAAAGTGGCACGGTACCACTAATGTTTAGCGTACCGTGGTACCGTATGTCTGAGAAAGCCCGTTTTTCCTTCCTTTCCCTCTGCACACCCATTCAAAACAAATACACCAACTTCCTACTGCTGTCAAAAATCGAACCCAACACCAAAATCCAATTACACTCTTGCTAATCAAGATCGAGGCATTGCAATCAAACAATCCTAATCACTACAACACAAATTGTAAGTCAATTATCTTTAATTTCTTTTCAATTTGAGTCTAGGGTTTATTCTTATACATAAAATCGAATTGGGGGTTTTCAATTTTTGTTGAATTTTCATGCAATTAGAACTAGGATTAGACAATGTAGTACTTACATGATTCCCTAAACCTAGGATTTTTGTAAACCCACTCATATTGCATAACCTATTCCGATTTTAACTATTTAAATCGAATTAAGATTGATTAATTGTAGAGGAATCATGTCTAGGATGATTAAAATTGGATTAGGAATGATTAACATTGAGGCTTTTTCAATTTTAAATTTTTTGGCGCCACGTTGAGGCTGTTGCCAAACACCCCAATTCCATCATTTTCTAAAAAGGACACGTATCTAGGATCATGAAACATTTTTCATGCATTGTTGATGCATACTAAAAACGATTTTGCATGCATACATGATCTCTCAAATATGGATCGAATTACATAACTAATATGTATTCTTCGACATATTTGCTTGAGCAAAATTAAAGTTAGGAGCGTTTGGGTAATCTCATTAGGTTTATTTTTAGAGTCGAGATCACCGCACCTCCACATTGATTGCATTTAGGCACACACACACATTGAAAATGTGATCACCAAATTGCAACAAGTTAACATGTACAAAATTATACTTTTGTAGGTAACGATGCCTCGTAATGATTATCAAGATACCAAACCTTACATTCCCCGTCTATTAGACGATCCAACCATCCCCGATGAGCAAAAAGCTTATCTTGCTAAAGTCCAAGATCGATATATACACGAAGGTCGTGTAGTCGATGCTCATTTCGTTCTCTTGGACAACATCCAAGCTTGCTTCCCTACTATCGACTTTGATTGTTTATACAAAATAAACGATCAAATTTGTCCTCGTTTTGTCCTCGAGTTTTATAGTCGAGTCCGTACCTTCAATAACATTGAGGGTAATGTCTTCCTTAATTTTTGGATCCAAAACCAAAACATCATTCTTTCCATCTCCGAGCTTGGTGACATTCTCGGTGTTCCTTCGTATGGTCAGTGTGCATACACTGAAGACCATTCCCTTGAGTCACTTTTCTATAATCTTGAAAATCAAGGTGCTTATCGTACCAAAATCCCCAATCTCGAAGCCATCAAACAAGTCATTCAAACTCCTCGAGTCGCCAACACGTATAAAAAACGTGATGGTTCCATTGTCCATCTTGACCCAAACAAAATCTACTTCAAAGAACTCCTTCCCGACCTCAGAAGTTGGGAACTTCTTCTACGTGAGAACGTGTTGAGCCTTGCGGGCAACCATGATCACGTTTCGGCGAGTCTCGCCCACATGCTTTATTGTCTTAGTATCGAGGAACCATATAACCTCGCATACTACATGGCTAAAAGGATGGCCAACATTCATAGTCGTTCCGATAAGCTCATGCCATATGGCATGTTGCTTACTCGTCTCTTCACGTGGGTCATGGAAAATTTCCCACGTCTTAATAATGTCGGCTATGTCCTAGTCAATCCCGTCATGAAACCCCTTGGTGGACCACAATGTCGCACAAAGCAACTGATGTGCGTGTGTATTGCTCTAATTCTTTTATATCCACGGCAGCGGCTCCAAAGACTTGGTACGCGCGTGATGTCGTTGTGGTTTTAGCAGTATTAATGCCTACTCAAGTTTTAAATTTATATTTAGCCGGCTTATCAATAAAACACACACTTTAACGAGCAGTGTACCCGGTCAGTATGAATATAATGGTAAGTAGAGTGTCGATCACTAAGAGTGGAACGTATTATCTAGTTATTCTAATCAGTATTTTAATATCTTAAGTTAGCTGTACAACCTAATCTAACGCAAGGGGGGTCAGCCTGAGAGACTGGCACGGTTTGGTTATGATTAAATAGAAAACTAAACTAATGAGCATGAATCAGAGATTAGCACACACGTACACAGATAGATACTTGAGACAATAAGAAGACCTGTCCTGATAATTAAGTAGCTTGTCACTTGTTTTATTACTAGTTTTATATGAAGTGTATATAATTAACCCTTTCTCGTTGGCTCTAATCTTATCGGCGAGTAAACCCTTAATGATCACTTATGTCTATCCCACTATCCTAGAATATTGAGCATTTGTGATGCCCACGTTTCGTATACGCTAGAATAGACAGGCGAGGAAGGGGCATGGCGACCCAAGCAATGCTCAGCTAGACACAGAGGTTATCAATGCACTAATAAAAGTCACCAAAGACATCAACATATAAACTTTAATTAATGGGAAAGCAATTTTAAGGGGTGCCCATGGTTTTCCGTAGTCACATGGAATCGGCCCATCAATCCTGATGAATTAAAGTGTACTAATACAATAAAACAAAACTACTTAATGAATTGAATACATGCAGGACCTTCTTACAGCTCTTGTATCTTCGTTTAGGGTGTGTCTTGTGCTGCTAATGCGTCTGAATTCGTCTGGTATCTTTGCACTGTCCAACTAAGCTCTCGAAATTCGTCTGGCCTTGGGGTATTTATAGTTTCTGTCTGAGGGTTAGATGCGGCGCATAGGATAAGTAGATGCGGCGCATTGACTTAACTTCGCGTGGGGTCCAAGATTAATATATTCAGGAATATTCGTACACCGCCTTAAGATGCGGCGTAACTCCATTTCTCTATGCGGCGCATGTCCTTTGCTGTCTTGGATTGTAACTTGTGAAATCTTGATAGTGATGCGCCGTATGTAAGAAGTATGTTGCGGCGTATCTGGAGCAGATTGATCTTGATCTTGTACATTTCAGTAGACTCTTAACATCTTGCTTGTTTTGCTCCATAATTAGTCCAAAATCGCCAAGTTTCACATAATACTTGTTTTTACCTGAGAATTACAAAAGTAAACATTAACGTATCAATTCTCATATATAATATAATAAAACAAGTCAAATAAATAGGATAAATGATAATGATAAAATGTACTTATTTGAGTTCATCAAATATCCCCCCACTTGAACTTTACTTGTCCCCAAGTAAACCTTAGAATGAATTTTATGAAAATGTATCCTAAAAGATATTAGGATTTATTTTTATATTTAAGCATGTATTCATTTTTGTCAAAATTGCACAACCAAACACTTAACGAATTAGAAATAAAATAAAATATTTCGATAAAAGCAAATCTAATCGTTTAACTGTCCAGTCGTGACGAATATTCTATCACAAGCTTGGCAAGTATACGCATCTCCCCCACTAAAGCCAAGGAATAACAAGTCTAAAGCGGTAAAAAGGGTTTGTTGGTTAAGGGTTAATCATCCTTTTTAATCTCTATCGATCTCAAATTCCAGAAAAGGCGACAAAATCACAAATACATGATCGAATCCTCGACCACGATACTTGCAATTGCTCAAATCCTTAACTCGAATAGGCTAAAGATATGATCAAGTAATCTTCACCAATAATATTATATCAAAAAGGGCGACAAAATCATAAATACATAGCCGAATCCACGACTACGATACTTAAGATTGCTCAAATCCCTAATCTCAATAAATCAAAGGTTTGGATAAAGAATGATATAGGGTATGGATAATATTTGGGATACAAATTGGTGTAAAATGAAAAATAAACAAAACAGATAAATTAAAATCCTAAGTGTGGTAAATTACTTTCCCAACCATCCCATGAATAAGACTCATATCATTGAATAACTCACGCTTTAACACTTGAAACACACGCTTTAGGTAGACACGAATTATACTCAACAAAATCTCAATCAAAGAATAACCTTAGTTGGCGTTACCATAACGGCCAACTCCCATTCAATCCATAAATATAATATACAACAAATAGTGGTGATATCGACCACTTAATACAAAACTTTACATAAGTTGGTTAAAAACAAACTTCCAACTTTTCTTTTTCTTTTTCTTTTCTATTTTTTTCGATTTTTTTTAATTAATAAAATGTGTAAAATTTCACAACTTTTCTATCATTATTTTTCCGGATAATTTTTCCATAATTTTCATACTTTCAGAAATAACTGTAATAGCGAAAGTAGTAAACACACGAAAAATAAACTCAAATATATACAATATTTACTTTCATACCAATTGCATTGTGCAATTTCCAGACTCAACCAAAGATAATGAATTACGCATGCGAACACAGGTAATGTAAGGAAACACACTTTGCCTAAAGCAATTAACCACGGATTTTAATCTACAGGGTAGGCTAAGGTGTAAGGGTGTAACGAAACATTATAACAAAGGTGTAAGAAACGAAAGGAATGGCTCTGAGTGTTTTTCTAGGGGTATCTTACTCTAAAAGTGAGAGTAACAAAGGGGTTTATACGGGGGTTAACTAACCAGTGTAGTTAGTTAATATCACATAACATATAAAGGCTATTTGGGTGTAATCCTAGAAATTTACCAATTTAGACAAGTCATTCCAATTATATAGATAATACTTATTATGGTGGTCTCGAATAGTATACAAGCCAAGTTCTAAAGTTTACAAGTCACCGGCACACTAATAGATTTGTGAATTTTGAAAAGTTCACAATTTTTGAAAATAATGTTATGTGTGCAGCTATGTAATTTAGACTTTAAACAAAAACATGCTAAAAATTTTAAATTTTGATATATTAAGCACATTTGCATATTTTGAAAAAGTTTAGGACAAGTAAGTGTTCTAATTCTCCAATCCCCCCACTTAAGTTAAACAACGTCCTCGTTGTTTGTATCAAAGATTAAAAACTGGAAAATAAAAGAATTAGAACAGAAAAACTCCCCTGAGATTTGCTCGGTATGATCCTCCATTATTCGTATAAAAGCAAAAATCAACTTTCTTGTGGATGATAACGTTTAAGCTTCAAAGATGATGTATCCACAGGAAATGCAGGAATCTATAATACAATTAAGACTTTAACACACCTGAGTTAAGAAAGTTCAAACTTGCATAATACATTAGTAGTTAGTAAAAATAAAACTTAAAAAATTAAAATGAAAATCATCAGGTCAGTCGATACGCCGTATCTTATGGAAAAAGATACGCCGTATCGAGCCTGGAATAAGTACGAATCAGAATAGAAGATGCGTCGCATCCTTAACCAGGGATGCGCCGCATTAAAATAAACTGACATAAAGTTTTAAAGTCAAAAATAAAAATGCAGAAAATTAAATAAGATATGACCAGTGCAGGCGATGCGTCTCATCTTAGGATGGAGATGCGCCGTATCTTCTGCAGGTCTGACAGACTCGACACAGAACAGAAAAGTAAAAAATTTCCGGGTTGTCTCCCGGTCAGCACTTGTCTTTATTCCAGAGTCTTCAAGTTAGACTCACGTTCAGCTCCTTATTTTGTTCTTGTTACGTGTCATCCTTCTTCTTTCATCCGAAAGATGTTCCCGTATAGCTCCGCAACATTTTCTTCAGTACGACTTAATCTAATATATTTTTTGGTCTTCGTCGCAACATATTCTTCATCAGGGCCCAAAGAGTATTTGATTACTTTAATTTTTTTAGAAATAATCATGGGTGGCTTATTATAAGGGATCCCAAGTAGTCGACACTTTCTCTTGATGAATTCTTCTTCGTCTTTATCAACAAACTTGAAATAAGGATCCTCATTCAAATAGTCATCAAGTTCATCAATCAATTCTCCATGCGACTCATCGTTATTAGCAGAGGGATCATAATTAACCACGTTAAAGGATTGATAATAATCTTGAATCTCATCCCACTCTTTTTTCAATTCCCATTGCAAGCTTCGACTAAGCTTTGTGTAATCATCAAATTGTCCATGCACCCATTCCCAGAAAGTAGTGTCCGATGCTCCCTTAAGTTCTTTTAAGTAGTTGATTCTACCTTTTTCTTGCAAAGCCTCTGCTTTACGTGGGCAGTCTTCAACTTTTTCATACCAATCGTCGTCTTCAAAGTATATATCGTTTCCAACCCGTTTCATTCCAATTATACTTCCCCCATTACAGGTTCCATCATTCTTATAATCACAGGTTGGCCATTCACTACTTCCATCCTTGAAATGGAAAGTGTTACAAGTGTTATTAATATGCTCAAATTCCCATGGTTTATCCCAAACCCATGGTATTTGGTCATTCCATTCGTAGTACCAGGTGTTTTTGAACTCATCATATGTTTGGAATCCTGGTAGATCTCCAGTTAGCACATCAACGTCGATTTGAAGAAGGTAATTAAATTCATTAAATTGTTTGCACAAGGGTGTCTCATAATTGAACACATCAATGTCTATGCTGAATAATTCTTCAATCCCTTCCTCGATTGTTGAATTGTCATCTGACGATCCATTGTTGCTCTCTACTTCCTCATCTTCCCCTCTCATCCAATATACCCATAACACATCTTTAGTAGCACGGTTCATGCTCTTATGGTTATTGAACTTACTAGCTAACCAATTTGAAAAATCAACATTGTTAGGATCGTGGTTAACGTCAAAGCTAGTGTTACCAATCATGTTCCTTCTTATCTCCATGAACTCATTAAATTGTCCTTTAAAACTTCGTGTCAACCATGAGGTCACAATCCGTTTGACTTCATTCATAGGAGCAAATTTGGGATTGCCGTATTTAAGTTCAAGCCACTCTTCTAAAGAGATATCCATCAACCTTACCAACTTTTCATGAAATAGTATCTCCGATTCAGCATACATTCTTTCGTTATCCAGATAGCTTTTATCTAATCCCCAATACTGTTCGGAATAAGGCATATAAGAAGTTTGTAAAGGTTGGACTTCATAGCTTTTGTTGCTCGATATGTTGACTGCATTTGCTGAGTTCATGTATTCAATTTGGAATTTCCCATCTTTTTCTTCGATAGTAGTCCAAGTTAATCCTTTAGATTCAATGATGGGCCATAAGAGTAACAATTCATCTTCAGTGTAGCTCATTAGTAAATCATAAGAGAATATCCCATCTTCAATATTGCATAAGCGTTGGAATTCCTTATAAGTAGCTTCAAGAGGGGTCTCCCAAGAGAATAAATCGGCATCAATCATGAGCACATTGAAGTTGACATCTTCAAAAACTTCCACTTCGAATGAATCCGAAAGCAAGAGTTCCTTTTCCAATTCTGAGCTTTTAGTAATGCTTAATGCTGGGAACTTGCTCAAGCTAACTTCATAGTTATCACACTCCTCATCACTTTCCAGAATTAATGGCTTTTTGGTGCGGGACTTTTCATTGTGCTTATCATCCATAAGTTCCTTAGCAAGATATCCGTTCACTGACATGTCTTCCATAGCAAAACCTATCATCATAGGTAAAATCGTCAGTAGGATTTGTTCGCTAGAAGAGAAATTAATGAATTTAGAAACGGATATAAAAATAACTGATATCTGCAGATGATGCGCCGTATCCAGAAAGTTGGATACGCCGTATCTTATAATCGTTAAAATTTAATCAGACTTTTATTCAGAAAGCAGATACGCCGCTTATGATTTAGAATGCGCCGTATCAGTTTTATTTATCAAAAATCGATTATATTTATTAAAATTAAATGCGTCGTATTAACAAAAGTTAATGCGCCGTATTTTCGTTACGTTTCAAAATACAAGATTTTTGATTAAGAAGATGCGCCGTATCGATAGAAATCGATGCGTCGTATCTGTTTAATAATTCGAAAAACTGTTTTTAATTAAAATAGAAAATACGCCGTATCTGTTAAAACAGATGCGTCGTATGGCGTTAGGGTTTAGAAAAATTTCTTATTAAAAACGCAATACGCCGTATCTTGGGGAAAGATGCGTCGTACTCGAATTTATTAAACGCGTTGTACTTTATAAAAATTAAACGCAATACGCCGTATCTGTGAAAACAGATGCGCCGTATCGTTTGTATTAGCTCAGTACAACGATAGCAGAATGCAGAAAAATACAAAAATAAAAACAAAAATAAAATCAAACAAAAAGAAACAAAAATTAAAGAAAAATAAAAACACACAAAAACAGAAAATATGCAAATAATACAATGAATGCAATTTATCTAATATACAACGGGATTAGTGGTTAGAATCTAAAAATTAAAAAGAAAAACCTAATTAAAATACTAATCAAATTAACAGATAATAACAATTCACTCCCCGACAACGGCGCCAAAAACTTGATGTGCGTGTGTATTGCTCTAATTCTTTTATATCCACGGCAGCGGCTCCAAAGACTTGGTGCGCGCGTGATGTCGTTGTGGTTTTAGCAGTATTAATGCCTACTCAAGTTTTAAATTTATATTTAGCCGACTTATCAATAAAACACACACTTTAACGAGCAGTGTACCCGGTCAGTATGAATATAATGGTAAGTAGAGTGTCGATCACTAAGAGTGGAACGTATTATCTAGTTATTCTAATCAGTATTTTAATATCTTAAGTTAGCTGTACAACCTAATCTAACGCAAGGGGGGTCAGCCTGAGAGACTGGCACGGTTTGGTTATGATTAAATAGAAAACTAAACTAATGAGCACGAATCAGAGATTAGCACACACGTACACAGATAGATACTTGAGACAATAAGAAGACCTGTCCTGATAATTAAGTAGCTTGTCACTTGTTTTATTGCTAGTTTTATATGAAGTGTATATAATTAACCCTTTCTCGTTGGCTCTAATCTTATCGGCGAGTAAACCCTTAATGATCACTTATGTCTATCCTACTATCCTAGAATATTGAGCATTTGTGATGCCCACGTTTCGTATACGCTAGAATAGACAGGCGAGGAAGGGGCATGGCGACCCAAGCAATGCTCAGCTAGACACAGAGGTTATCAATGCACTAATAAAAGTCACCAAAGACATCAACATATAAACTTTAATTAATGGGAAAGCAATTTTAAGGGGTACCCATGGTTTTCCGTAGTCACATGGAATCGGCCCATCAATCCTGATGAATTAAAGTGTACTAATACAATAAAACAAAACTACTTAATGAATTGAATACATGCAGGACCTTCTTACAGCTCTTGTATCTTCGTTTAGGGTGTGTCTTGTGCTGCTAATGCGTCTGAATTTGTCTGGTATCTTTGCACTGTCCAACTAAGCTCTCGAAATTCGTCTGGCCTTGGGGTATTTATAGTTTCTATCTGAGGGTTAGATGCGGCGCATAGGATAAGTAGATGCGGCGCATTGACTTAACTTCGCGTGGGGTCCAAGATTAATATATTCAGGAATATTCGTACACCGCCTTAAGATGCGGCGTAACTCCATTTCTCTATGCGGCGCATGTCCTTTGCTGTCTTGGATTGTCACTTGTGAAATCTTGATAGTGATGCGCCGTATGTAAGAAGTATGTTGCGGCGTATCTGGAGCAGAATGATCTTGATCTTGTACATTTCAGTAGACTCTTAACATCTTGCTTGTTTTGCTCCATAATTAGTCCAAAATCGCCAAGTTTCACATAATACTTGTTTTTACCTGAGAATTACAAAAGTAAACATTAACGTATCAATTCTCATATATAATATAATAAAACAAGTCAAATAAATAGGATAAATGATAATGATAAAATGTACTTATTTGAGTTCATCAGCAACGTAAGGACAAAGGGTCCAAACGTGGTCGTAAATCCACTTCTGATATTCCTCTTTCGTCTTCCTCCTTCGGTCATGGTTCATCATCCCAACCTATGGATGAGGATGATGATGAGGTGAACGAAGAAGGAACGTCTCGTCCTCATACTCCCTCTCCCGATACCTTCTTTCGCAACCTTGACACATCATCGTTCGCACAAACCACCGACCTTCCCTTCAACCAAACCAACTTAACTTCGGTGATGAGAAGGCAAACAACCATGTACAATCGACAAGTGTCGATGCATGAGCAAACAATCGGGGGGTTCAAGTCCATTGGCAAGGCAATCAAAGGGCTCGGGAACAAGATAAAGAAGTTAGGGAAGAGAAGAGATTAGAGATTACTAACTTAAGTAGTGTCACTAACTTAAGTATTATTAAGCTATTATTAATGGGGTCATGGCAATGTCCATCTAACATTAACAAGTTTAAATTGTCTTAACAATTTTTACTTGACATTGGTTACTTTAATTAGCTAATCAATCTTTATGTTTTATTATGAGCTTTGTCTAGTTCATACATTTTCTTTTATTTTATTACATGCACTAGATGATAAAATTGCCTAGAATGATGCATGCTTAATAGTTGCCTAAACTTAGAAGATCACATGATAATTTTTAGTTGCTAGTTTAGACTAGTGTTAGGAAATTTATGTGATTATTCCTTAGTAGATTGAGGCTTTGGGATTTGCTGCAAAATAGTCCACCCAGAATTACCCATTTTAGGCAGCCTAGAACCTGCAGAACTGGAAAAAGAGTCAACTGCAGGCCACGGCTCCACTAAATTTAGTGGTGCCGTGATACCTTTAGTGGTACCGTGCCCTGGGAAGTCGAATTTAACTGTTCTTTTCCACTTTTTGACTCTCTTTTCCTGGAAATCTGCAAACACAACCTGATTCCAATACACCAAAATCCCCAAATTCACCATCCTATCCAACCTTGCATGTTTTGATTTGGCTATATAAGCTAACATCATACATTGCTCATCCTCACCACTTCACATTCACCATACAATTATCATGTCTTCAACAATGGCTACCACTTCACACAAAGCTAAAAAGCCAAGATTTAACCTCAAACCAACTAATGAGACAATTCTTATTGATCAATGGATCAAGAATGTCCACACACCACAAGCCTCAACCAAACCTTCCAATGAAATGATTCTCATTGATCTAACTTTGGATGATGATGAAGAAGCCCACACACCACAAACCTCAACCAAATCAACCTCCTCAATCTCTACACTCCAAGCTCCATCAAAGGCCAACTCAACAAGGCCAACATCATCATCCACCTCCACCACAAGAATCACCACACCCTTGTCTCAACCAAGTCCTATTCAACCACTAGCCTTAACACTCACCTTATCACCATCAACTCCCTTTGAACTTGGCACTAACACATCATCCTCATCACTCTCACCATCACCACAACCACTAATGGGTCATCCCATTCTTTATCCCCTACAACCACATACCCTAAGTTGTCCTTGTTGTCACCACAACCAACACCTCATCATGTGCCTTAGAGATGAATTGAGCCTTCAATTCTCCTACCTTGAGCACCTTCTCACACCACCACAAGGACCCATCATTCTACCTCCACCACCACCCAATAGCCCACACAACTAAACATGGTTATGTTTAGTTTCTCCAATAAAAGCTTAGGACCCTTTTGGCATTTGAAGCAAATCTTGAAGTCTCATATCACTAAGGATGTTTATGTGTTTTCTTGTTGTTTGTTTTGCTTCCATGATGTAGTCATACTTATGTATGACATTTGTTTTCTTTTTATGAATGGGCTTTCATGTGGTTGTTTCATTCTTATTTTTATGCTTGGCTACTTAGTCATTCTTTTTGAGGTTGGATATTTGTCATAAGTGCTACATGTTAGATTTTGTATATGTGTTATCTAACTTTGTTTTGTAGCACGAATCATTGCTCGATTCCTTGGTGTCCTCCAAACGAGGGGGAGTATACATCAAGGGGGAGCCTTAGCAACCTTTTTGCTTCGACAAAAAGGGGGAGAAATGGGAGTAAACTCATTAAAAACTTGTTAAAATTAATTTTAACCTAAAATGAGTTTATGTTTTGTCATCATCAAAAAGGGGAGATTGTTGATGCAAATAATGTTCTAAAAACATTATTTCTATCTTTCGATAACTTCACATTTTGAGGATGACAAAATTTGAAAACACGTTACGTTAAAATTAACGTAAACAAGTTTTTAATCGGAAGATCCCGTTTCTACACAAATCACTCTAGAACAAATTTACAACTTAACTATTGATCAAATAAGTGAATTTGAGTTTTAGACGTCACATTTTTATGTGACAAAACATTTCTTTCAAAAATATACTTTACAAATTATTTTTGAATAATTAAAAAATGTTTTAATGGAAAAATAAGTTTAAAATACATAACAGCTATTTCCCCCCCCCCCCCAAAATCAGCTCCAAACTTCCCCAAATAAGTTTTCACCAGAAAAGACAAAAAATGGAGCGTCTTTGTCTGACACGGCTCCACGGTTTCACTAAATTTAGTGGAGCCATGGGTGATTTAGTGGAGCCGTCCCTCTATAACGGCCAGATTTTTTCTGCCTATAAATACCAGCCCTGTTCACAGTTCTTGGGCATCCTTTTTCACACAAAACTTTCTGAGTTTGATACTTTCTTCACATCTTTTATTTTAGATCATTTAGTTAGGTTTTCTTTTGTTCAAGAGTGATTCAGTCATCCATTCAAGTGATCCTCTTCATTCCTCTTCAATAGCAAGAGAAGAACACAAAGTATCCAACTAGATACAAAGTGTTGTCATTCCTCTTCAAGTGCAAGAGAAGAACTCAAGGTATCCAAGAAGATACAAGAGTTGTAGTTTTAGTTAGGGGTCTTGTAACATTTGTTACACACTTGTTGTATCATAGCATACATCAAGATCATTTTTCTTTTGTGAGAGAGTGAGTGAAGATCATTGTGATCTTAGAAGAGATATTGATTATCTCTTGAAGCCATTGGGCTAGTGTGATTGATCAAGTTGATCAAAGGTAGATAGGATAGGTTGAGTGAAGTGAGAGTTGATCATTGTGATCGTGTCGAGATCTTGGAGATCTCTTGAAGCCATTGGGCTTGCGTGATTGATCAAGTGGATCATAGGTAGATCGGGTAGATCGAGTCTTGTGTGAAGTAGTAAAGGATCAAGTGGATCTTGGTAGATAAGTGCTAGCTAAGATTAGCACTCGACATCTAGCTTAGTGTCGGAAATAGGATAAGCGACGTGTATGGTTTTCTCCCGCCTAAAGGGAGGTTGTTGACATAGTGCTTGAAACTCTCGAGTGTGGTACTCGGGGAGTGGAGTAGGGCGAAGAAGAGCTTCGTAGCCGAACCACTATAAATCCTTTGTCCCGGTTTGATCTTTCCATCTCTACTCTTTACTTTCATTACTTATTATTAGTTAGTTTAGTGTGTAGTTCATATTGGTGTTGATTGATTGCACATAAGAATCGAATCAAAGGTTTCCAATAGTAAAGTTTTTAATAAGTCTTAAAAGAATTAAAAGAACTTAAAAACAAGTAAAACTATTCAACCCCCCCTTCTAGTTTTCAACAATTTTGTTTGATAAGTTCTTCCTGTGTGGACTTAAGTGTTTCTAGTTCAAGTTTTAGTTCCTGACAAGACACACATGTTTCTTTAACATCTTTACCCTTTTCTAATCGTAAAGCTTTCTCTTTTAACCAATAAACTTCGTTTTCTAAAAACTCCTTTTTGGTTTTTAAGAACTTATTTTTGTTTATGATTTTTAGGGTGATTTCACACAGTTTGTTATATTCTATTTCTAAGGTATCATCATCAATAGAGGAGCAAGATGAGTCAGATTGTACCTCGTTAGAGTCATGAGCCATAAGAGCAACTTCGTCATTCTTCGGCTCTTCGTCATCATCTTCACTGTCACTCCAAGCACCACTAACAAAGGCTCGTTGAGTCTTGTTCTTGGGTGGCTTCGGACAATCTCCTATTAGGTGACTAGTATCACCGCACCTAAAACACTTCCTATCTACTTTGCCTTTCTTGTCATCACGGTCTTTTCGGAGGGATTTCCTTTCTTCTCGAGGTTGTCTAACAAACTTTCCTCGTCTTCTGAAGAACTTCTTGAAATCTCTCACGGCCATGGCATACTCTTCGTCTTCGCTACCTGAGCTAGACTCTTCATCATCACTTGACTCTACCCTAGCTTTTAAGGCAATGGACTTTAACTTTTTCTTTTTGCCTTTGACTATTTCTGAATCTTTTTCCATGACCATCTCATGAACTTTGAGATTTCCTATGAGCTCATCAAGTGGCATGCTTAAAAGATCTTTGGATTCTTCAATGGCCGTCACCTTCGCTCTCCAATTCGGATGAAGTGCTCTAAGAAATTTCCTGACAAAGTTCTTACTAGAAAAAGAATCGTCAAGTGCTTTAGGAGAAGTAACAATAGTATTAAACCTAGCAAAAGCACTATCAATGGTCTCATCTTCAGGGATAGCAAATTGTTCATATTGTTGAACAAAAAGATCAATTTTGTTATCCTTTACTTGTGAGTTCCCTTGATGAGTGATAATTAATGATTGCCAAATATCTTTAGCGGTTTTACACACAAAGACTCTTTCATATTCTTTCTTAGATAAAGCATTATAAAGCATCATTTTAGCTTCATTATTTTTGGCAATCAACTTCTTTTGCTCATCACTATGACGAGTAAGAGAAGTACCCTCATCCCGACCACCTGATATATCCTTAATGATAGGTTTATGGTCACCTTCTACAATGATGTACCATAGATCTATATCCTTTGACTTCACATAAGTTTCAAAGCGATTTTTCCAATATATAAAACTATTTGCTTCAAATAGTGGTGGTCTTTACATAGACTGCCCTTCTTTGTCGTTTTCAAAATCCATTGATCGTTTCAAGTTTTAAAATACAATATATTTTGAAAATCTTGAGTAACGTCGCTCTGATGCCAATTGTGGAAAACTAGAAGGGGGGTTGAATAGTTTTTACCATTTTAAAATTAATTCGCTTTGAATCCTTAACATGATTTCAACTTAAAGCAAATAATCAAACAATATAAGTAAAGAAAGTATGGAAAGAACAATCAAACCACAACACGGATGTTTATAGTGGTTCGGTCTACAAGGACTCTCTTCCTTGCCCTACTCCACTCCTCGAGCCTCTAACTCGAGAGTTTTTCTTCACTAAGAAACAAGCTCCCTTCTAGGCGGAGAAAACCTTTACACGTCGCTTACTCTTTTTCCGGTACTAAGCTAGATACCGAGTTCTTTACAAGGGTACAACCACTCCCAACGTCGCTTACTCTTTTTCTAGTACTAAGCTAGATACCGAGTTCTTTACAAGGGTACAACCACTCCCAACGTCGCTTACACTTTTTTCGGTACTAAGCTAGATACCGAGTTCTTTACAAGGGTACAACCACTCCCGACACTCTATGTGTTTTGAGGACTAAAACACTAACCGATCACTACTGAATGTTTGGTATAAACAATGATGTGTGAACTACAAATGAATCACACAGTGACTATACCAAAGGTTTACAACACTGTGTTGAACCTTGATGCTTGATCTCTTTGCTACAAAAGAAAGATCTCTACAAATGAAATGAATGAATGAATGGGTTAGTAAAGTAAGAAAGAATGTATGCTATGTAAGTGATGAGTGTGCTTGAATGATCAGCTTGCTATTTATAGGCAAACTTGAGCAGACAAGCCACGGATTTGGCGGACCCAATTTTTGGGTTCCGCCCATATAGTTGTTTGGGTCCGCCGGGACATGACAGCTAGCTCTTACCATATCTTACCAAGATCTTACACAATCCAACTCATTGCTTGAAGATCTTTCCAAAATATTATGCTAAGTCTTTCAAGCTATCCAAATGATGTATGCCATGATGTCATGTATATATTTACATTTTAAGAATTAAAATGTAAATAGTATAAATGTATATATGTATGTAACATGTATCCTAGTGATCATGTAGCATGTATATGATGAGTTTAAAAGCTTATTACTATAAATGTAAAAGACTTTAACTTATATTTATGCTTTTGCTAAAGATAAACTTTATATTTGTCATTAACAAAATATAGCAAAGTTCGTAAAATATAAATAACGTTTTTAGGACGATATTTGTATTAACATAACCAAATGACAGTTATACCCTCAATTAATATAAAAGTCAAAAGGAGGAAAGAACACTTCACTCTCACTTTGATGTACTATGGTTTTAATTTTTTTTCCTTAACTTTTGGAGGCAAAAGTGGCGCCAATTTTTTCAAGATTGTAAGAAACAGTTTTTTTTTTTTTTTTTATCCCTCCATTTTATTTTTATCTAGTTTAACACTTTAAAATTTAATTTTATTTTAAAATGACTAACATATATATTTGGCCTCTACTTATTCACTAAATTTGTATTTACATCTTGCTTTCATGGTTATAGAGCATTCCACAAGTTCATACACTAAACCCAATGTTGGATGTTGGTGCGCTCAGAAGAGGGTGAAGATAATTAATGACCTAACTACGTACCAATGAATGGTTACCGGATATCACTTGTAATCGTGTTATTGCTTTCCAAAGTAAACTATTCGACCCTATTGCCTGGGTATCACGAATATCTACATGGATAAGACCAAATGTTTGTTATTGAATTAGGCACAAATCAATAACCCTTGCGCATCCAAGTGTTTATGTTTTCTGTTATCTCTCCTCATGCATGATTGATTTCCAATTTATAGGAAAATACTCATAGCTAGTCAAATGGAATTATGAGGATTAATCGGCCCATTAATCGCCTCATAATTATCCCCATTATAGCCAATAGTGGTTACATAACCAATTAAACGTGGTCATAAATGCAGTTTTAACTGCCACTTGAATAGGTCAGAGTAGTTACATACTCATTCCAGCAGTACTAACTTATGCCAACAGTAGTAACTTGCTCCAGCAGTACTAACTTAGTACTAGCAGTAGTAACTCTGCTCCAGCAGTACTAACTTAGTACTAGCAGTAGTAACTCTGCTCCAGCAGTACTAACTTAGTACTAGCAGTAGTAACTATCTGAAGGATTGAACCTTCTGATGAGTTACTCCCAACCACTATTAAAGCCAGGGTAATCAGGGACTTAATGGGTGTACACTCCGTATCTCCAAACCCGTTTCCAAGTATGATCATATCCCTCAATTGAACTAAATTTCCATCAATCTTCCGCAATTTAGTACAATTCCTTTTGCATGAAAATTAAACATTAAACAAAACAAGTGCATAAACAAAAATATCCTGAGGATTGAATTTCCATCTTAGTACATTACACGTTCAAATATTCGAGAATCAGGGTGTTATAAGAATTGAACCCTTCAACCCATCTGAATACCTGAAGATAAAATACACACAAGTTTTCAAACACTTAAACGCTCCTCACACTAAATAAGCCATGTGTCCATATCCAATTCACAAATGTTGTAAGAGCCAAAAGTCCAAAGCTCCCTGAAGCGGCAAAACTTCAACATTCACATAGGTGGTTCCTCTTTATTCATGCTCCTGCTTAGCACTTTTTCAAAGAAATTAACCATTAAGAAGTAAAGACTTCATCCTCCTTTCCAGCAGGTTTCGAGCACAACCTTGGGATGATTGTAAAACATGTGCTCTAGTCCACTGAATGTTCAGCTTTCCACATTGAACTCAGCTCCCAAGTTTCCCCAGGAGGGAGTTGGGTCTCTTAGCATTCAGTGACTAAGTTGGACCTTAAACGCATCCCTTTAGCAGACTTTAAAACCAAGTCTCTAGCCAAACCCTTCGTCAAGTGATCAACTAAATTTTGTTGAGATCTAACAAACTCTATAGATACCACCCCATTCATGATAAGCTCACGAATCATGTTATGCCTAACACCTAAGTGTCTAGACTTCCCATTGTACATCTGGCTATAAGCCTTAGCCAATGTAGCAGCACTATCACAACGGATAGAAATAGGTACTATAGGTTTAGGCCACAATGGAATCTCAAGAAGCAAGTTTTTCAACCATTCAGCTTCTTTACCAGCAGTTGCTAAAGCCACAAATTCAAATTCCATTGTTGAACTGGTGATACAAGTTTGCTTCTTGGATGCCCAAGAAATTGCACCTCCACCAAGTAGAAATACCCAGCCACTGGTAGACGAATTGTCTTCAGTGTTACTGATCCAACTTGCATCAGTGTATCCTTCCAACACTGAAGGATAACCAGTATATGAGAGACTATAATCCATAGTTCTCTTCAAATACTTCAGTACCCTCTGAATTGCTTGCCAATGCTGAGCACTAGGATTACTAGTATACCTGCTCAGTTTTCCCACTGAAAAAGCAATATCAGGTCTTGTACAAGTCATGGCATACATCTGGCAGCCAATCACCCTAGAATACTCAAATTGAGATACTTCCTTACCAGAATTAGGCATCAGCTTCTCAGTTGTATCCATAGGAGTACAATCAGAGTGGTTGACTTTCCTCAGTACCTTCTTAATATAATGTGATTGAGTGATAAAAATTCTCTTACTCTCATGTTTGATCCTTATACCAAGGATAACATCAGCCTCCCCCATGTCCTTCACGGAGAACCTTGATGACAAAAATTCCTTTGTCAGGTCAACTTGATTTTGGTTAGTGCCAAAGATCAACATGTCATCAACATATAGGCAAATGATGACTCCTTTACCAGATTCATCAAATTTGCTATATACACATTTGTCAGACTGGTTAAGTAAATAACAACTAGATAAAACCACTTCATCAAATTTTTGATGTCATTGCTTAGGTGTCTGCTTCAGTCCATAGAGAGACTTAATCAGTTTACACACCTTGTTTTCATTGCCAGGCATGATGAAGCCCTGAGGTTGATTCTTATAAACCTCCTTATCTAATTCACCATTCAAGAAAGCTGTCTTCACATCCATCTGATGAATAATCAAATTGTGAATTGATGCCAAAGCAATCAGCAATCTTATGGTACTGATACGTGCCACAGGGGCATAAGTATCAAAATAGTCTATCTATGACTTTTGTTTAAAGCCCAGAATGACTAGTCTAGCCTTGAACTTTTCAATAGTTCTATCTAACTTCACTTTCCTTTTGAAAATCCATTTGCAACCCAAAGGTTTGCAACCAGGTGGTAAATCAGCAAACACCCAAGTGTTGTTGCCCATGATGGAGTCCATCTCATCATTTATTGCTTTTTTCCAGAAAGCAACATCCTGGGACTTCATTGCTTGATCAAATATTTTGGGGTCATCCTCAACATTAAAGCAATAGGAGTGTTGGTCAGAGACCCCATCCCTTGTTCCTTCAATTAAGTATAATTGAAACTCAGCTCCAAATGACTTTGGAGTCTGTTGGAGTATGCTCGTATCATAATAAATAATTATATGGCTAGACATATGTGAGCCTATGGGGTCACACATTTATACACAGAGATACCATTTTATATATTGTATTTACCGTATTTACACTATATATATGACTACGTAACTTAGGATCGATAACGGGCTACTAATAACTAAGCTAGTACTTAGTTTATTGGATTGGACCAACAAATAGGCAAGCCCATTTGAAGCTCCATATGGCCGGCCATGGTATGGAGAAAAAGAGAGAAAGATCAAGGTGGTTAAGTGTAACTTTTCCTTGATTATCTCCTAATTGATTTTGTCATTAAGGAGATTAATGACATTAACTAATTGCCACAATTCTCTCCCCCTCTGCTCTTGAAAACCCACAGCACAAACACAAAACCCTCTAAGGGTTTGTGTTCTTTCATCCTTTCTTTGCTAAATCCATCATAGGTTGTTGCAAGAATAAGTGTTACGCGATCAAGACTAGCATCGGGTGGTTATCCGTGACGTGTAGTGTGTTTCATTCTTAGAGGAGATCAACATCATTGATCTCTTGGGTTTCTCCATCTCATATTGGTGATTGCTAGTGACTCCCGAATCACGCTACAAAGGTATATATAATTGTTATCTTTATTGTTGATTGATCATATGGCTATATGGATCCATTGTTGGTGATGTTATCCGCTACGTTTATGTGTTTAATATGTTATTATATATTCAACATCACCTATAGTGGTATCACGAGCCATCATATGTGCCATATGATTATCGGGTATTCATAAAATTGGCTAAAACGGGTGTTTTTTGATGATTTATGAAACCACCAATTAAAACAACCCCTAGGGCTCTATTTTCTCTCAAAATTCGACCCTTTAGAGTTCATAAGATCTGTGATTTTTTACCTCATAGCCATTTGTTATGCATATTCTTATTTGTTTACTTGTCGGGTACCTGTAAAATGGCAAAAAACGCATTAATTTGATCGATTTGTGAAACGATTTCAAATCAGCCCCTATGGCTTAATTTTCTGTGGTAAAATGATAATTAGAAGGTCCTAATATCAATGGGTTTTGAACCTAAGGCCATTTGACACGAGTACCATTCGGGGTTTTTAATTCTAGTTAATTAATTTCTTCGTTTTGTTGGCTAATTATTGAATTCTTGTTATTAATTTTGTATCCATGGAAAATACATGCATGTTTGATCATGGAGTTAGCCAACACCTTGTTTTGTTCATAATATTATTGTATTATTATGTGTATATGCAAAGCCGATGAAAACCTAGACCACTTGTGCCTTGTGTTGTTGTGATTTATCGTTAATTTCTTGTTTTTGGGGTTGCCATTGTTTCGGCACTTATGTAATGTATTTCATTTTGGTTTTGCCATTGTTTGGGCATTTTTACAATAGATAGGAAGTAGATTAGTTGTATTTTACTTCATATATTATGTAATCAAAGCTTGTAATCGAATGGCAAAAGAATGAAAGACTTTAGACCGAAGAATGGCTGCTGGACACACTGCAGAAAACGCGATTTCCAGGAGCTTGGTAAGGTATTTTAGGCTAAATTTTTTTGTGCAGGTTCACAAGACATGGGCCTACTTTCTAGTTTGGGCCGAAGCAAGAGGAGGTCTCCTTCTAGGCATTTTGGGCCTCCAAAGACAGAAAAACTGGTTGGACATAATCAATATTCCATGTGCATAATGGGCTTTTACTTGCTCATGATCGTCTTGGAGCAAGTGGGAGCCCTCCGTGTGGTTGTGTATCATGTCCCTAGTTGACTCTTGGTTCTCGTGATGGCTCACGAGACCAAGCATAGGATTTTCATCGGTTGAGGCTTTGCATATTGTGGTTGTGTGTTTGTTTGGTTGCTTTTATATATGCTATGATTATATGTAAAACGCAAATTGTTTTCTAAAAACTTGAAACGAAATACAAACCAATTTAAACTAAGTCTTATGATTTAGTTTAACTAAGTTTAAATTTGGATTTGAAACTTAAAATCATTGTTTTCTAAATAACACTTAAACTTGTTAAGCTTGTTTATGTATTTATTGTATTGTCCAAACTTAGTTATAATCCACTTAGGATTAATATTAGTCTTGAAAATGGATAACTCGACACACATAAATTAAAACAATGATTAAAGTTAAGAAATTTTTTTAACTTGTGCTACGAAGAATGAATGCATGCTTCTTTCGTACACTTTTTGATTCACGTCAAAATATTTTACCCGTCAAAATTTAAGTCATGCCGTCTAATCGTTGAGAACACTTGCAATTACCTTTTGCCTATGCGTGGGACCTAGGTTGAATTGTAACCCAATGTGACTATTCTCTATGCGTGGGACCTAGATATATTCTCACACATTCTCAAATTGGATGACTTAATCGAGTTAAGCGGTGAGACCTTGACACGAGGCAAAGATGGGACTAAACATGCCCACATGACACTAGTTGTTTGACACTAGATGCCATGAGTCCCATAAGGATCTAAGAGTTGTACGTGTAATACAATTGGTGATCGTCGCCTACCAATTGAATCTACTATTGCTAGCAGATCAACTGATGTGATAGTAGAAGCACAATGTGGATCTTAGCCTTTTTGTAAATTAATTGTTTTAAATTGTAAACATGGGTAGTAGTTAAATTACAAAAAGGATAATTATCGAAAATACTAAAATTGAACTTTGTGAATTCAATTAATGAATTAATGCAACACAAACCATAAACAAGAGTTTGTTCTTTTCTTGTTAAAAGGACAAACTAAGTCGATCTTTCCTTGTAAGAAAGAGACTTATTCCTATCCTTTTTCTTTATGAGGAAAAGCCATAATAGGAATATTTGAATTTTCCTAATTCTAATCAACCTCAAAGAACACCTACTCTAGAAATCGTGATGTCATATAAAAGTCAAAACGGTTAAAGTATGGTTACACATCTTATTCTTTCAAGGTTGTTTTACAACCCTAGTTTCGGTTTTGAAACATTGAAGAAATATAAGATATTTGGATAACTATAGAACACGTTTTCTATAGCTACCAAACTAAAATGAGTTTAAATAATTAGAAGACGGAAATATCAATAAACCACAAAGTGGTAAAGGCAATTACTAGCATGATTACCTAGCAGTTTTTCTTAACCCAATGAACCTACTAAGGTCCTACATACCCTTGTGGTAAAGTAGACCAATTATGGAGGAAATGCATGCCTATTTTCAAGTTAAAATAGCAATGATAGCTAGCCCATCATCTATATGATAGAACTTGATGCACTTCCTTGAATACCTAAGTACATGTTTACTAGTCAAAGTGACTCACATTAGCAATAATGTGTAGATATTCAAAGAAAGAAGGAAAGTACCCAATCGTCACCCACTCTCCACTGGTGACAAAACACATGAAATGTTGTCTAATCCAGTCGGAGCTACGTGATTATATTACTGGTGACGAAACACATGTAATGTTGTCTAATCCAGTGGGAGCTGTAAGCTTTATTACCTTGCAAGTTGCCCATCTTATTTCCAGATTGTCTTGAAATAATACATTACTTTCCACATGTTAAGCATCATAGTTTATATAAGAACCATTGCATAAATTTTATAAGATAACTTGTCGCGTTCCAGATGTTGCTTCCTGAAATGTTATCTATAAAATTGTTATGCATGATTTATTATTAAAACGATAAAGTTTTACATATCTATATTTTGATTTTGACTAAAAATCATATGTTATCTTAGACATTGTCATATTGCTCATACAAACAAACGAGCGTAGTGTTGTCTGTATACTGTCATGATGTTGTGCCATGCACAAGTGGGAGAAATCTTAATTGTGTGCAAGGTACAACATATAACAATATGACTAATGGTTTTTCTTGACTGCAAGGTAAGAAACTAACATTCTACTAGGACTTCTACACATAAAATGTATGTTGCCCTAATTAGAACAAAGATCAAGATAACATGAAAAGCTACTTCAACATATTCACTGAATTGTTTAGTAAATATGATTATGTTTTCTTATAAAGTCATAATCATGAAGTATGAAATTAACTTGAATTTACTATTGAGGCCAAGAGTCGGCGCTCGTAATTACTTTAGTTGAATATGTTTAGGTCTCTTGTAAAGACACAAACATCAATTCCGTTAATTGTTGAAAGACTTATAACGTAAAGTAAGACGTTAATTTGTTATGTCTTCTTGTTAAGACATGAACACTTACGACGTATAATAAATGTTTATGTTTTCTAGTCAAAACATGCACATGAAGTAAAGTATGCAGTAGGCTAAAATTACTATTGATGCCATCTGGTTTGACTTGGTTGGCAGATATGTAAGCCAAAAAGTATAAGTTCATCAATGAGTTGTGTGATAGTCTCACAACATCAGTCCTCATGGAATACCACAACTTTATGGTATGTCCATCATGAAAAATCAAACACTATTGATATTGTTTGATCTTTGATGACTTAAACTGTTTTACCTCCAAAGCTATCAAGGTTAGAAATTGGATGTGCCATGTGTACACTCAATATGGTTCCAACCCAGAAGGAATTTAAGACACCATTGTATTATGGCATGGGATGAATCTCATTATGTCTTGATTGAAGTTCTGAATTTGTTAACTACCTAAGAGCAAGTAATTAACAAACTAGAGTCAAGAACTAACGATGTATTCTGGATGTCCCACTTGAAAACAATTTATTGTTACTCAAGATGCTGAGTATCTAGAGATTAGTCTCTACATACAAAAGCAAGTGGGAGCACCTTTAGATCTTGAAGTTATTCAAGAGCAACCTTCTAAGTACACTTGCTAATGTCATACTAAGGTTGAACATGCATATGTTAAACCATAGATTGATATCTCTCATTCATAAATCCGCAAGGATACCTCTTGCACCTGAATGATATAGTTTTTATATCAATGCTAAGGGATATAAGTTGGAGGATCATAGTGAACCTGCTAACTACAGAAATGCATTATTAGATATTGTATCTGATGAATAGCTCAAAACTATGAATGTTAAGATGCAGTCCTTGAAAGACAATCACTTATGGAGCTTGATTGATCTCTTACCAATCGGTTAGACTGTGAGGTTAAGAATGAGTTTCTTGATGAGAAGACTCAAAAGGACAAACTTGTACACACATTTAATGCACGCGTAGTAAAAGGAGTTTACTCGTACTCAAGAAATTGACTATGACTAAATCTTCCTACCTACAAACATTAAATGTATAAAGATGATTAATTTTCATACCTGTTTTCATGTAAATGTGTGAGAACCCTCATCAAATCAAGTTAGTCAACAATGACCATTGACTCGACATTTGACTTCTAATTAGAAATTATAACACCCAAAAGTCTAGAATAACATTTTAGAAAGAATTTTGATTTTACCCTAAGTCAAATAATTAAATTAGTGACGTTAAAACCTTATGTTATGACAAACAAATACAAGATATTATTAATATTCCTAAACTACACTAACAATAATATGTCATTTTAAACCATACTTTATAATTAAAGTTTCATTATTAATATTTTCTAACCTAAGTTTATAAATAACCTAAGTTTCCAAAAATCTAAATTTATCCTAAGCTAGCTATATCCTAAACGAATCAAGCACAACATATTTACATGTCCTAAACATTTTATCATATTGTTTCCTAAATTCTATAACCGATTCTCTTAACCTATTTTATTGTGAATCGTTTGAATGCAAGATAAGAAGGAAAATCATATAACATTCTCATAATAGACATGTTTCCATATATTTCCAAATCAATATACACGGTTTTGCCTAATTTCAATCACACGTTCATGATCCGAACCTATCAAATAATATGCATTATTTATACATGCTTTGGCAAACTTTATACAAACTTTATTCTTTCCTAAAATTCATCACACGTCTTCTTGAGATAATATGGTATTTCATTTGTGAATTACTTTCCAAAAATTTCACACGGTTTCCTTTTCTTTTGGAGAGGATCCGATCATTCCCCTTTATTATCCATTCACTTCATACATTTTTAAGGGATCGACCATATCATATTACACATTCAAAAATGAAAAAAAAAACAGAGAACAAACCCTTCCCACTTGTGTCGAGAAGCCACCTTCTTTGTCAGTATGCTCTAAACTAAACCCTAAACAAGTTCTACTAAAACTCCATCACTAAACTCAGGGTGGGATCGCATGATGGTTAGGTTACCAGGATCATCGTTCAAGTTGCTGTTCGTTCTTATTCGAGGCATAGTTCTGGATTGTGGGTTCGTTAACAGGAGGTTAATGGTTTGGTTCGATAGCTTGAAGTTTATGGCTCGTGAGTGGTCATCGAGTCTCATTCGAGTTTGATTTTAGTGTTCGGTTACGATGGAGTTGTGGATTCGATCGTGTGTCTAGTTGTATCTTCGTGTTCGTGTCCTTGTTTTGGGTTCGACTTCGAACTCAACCTATCGTCGTTTGGCTTGGAGGCTAAAAGTGTGATCGCATAAAGGTTTGGTTCGTGAGTGGGTTGTGTTCGTTACGCGTGGGCCTTGGTTAGTGATTGGTATGAATACATTTTCGGTGTACGTTGGGTTTTGTGGGTCGAACCTACCTCGTCAAATCTGGTGTCCGTAATTGAATTGGTTACGTTGGGTTCTAGGTTCCATCGTGTCTCGTTGGACTCTTGTGTTGCTGTTTTCGTACGTGTGTTCGTATTTCGGCATCGATTGTACTTGGATTGCCATAGGTACACCTATACCTTACCTTTACCTTGCTACCTGTTAATGAAAAACGAAATATAACAGACTATTATACTAATGAATACGTATACATACTATAACAGATTTAAATGGAATGGAAAGACTATTATACGTATAGACTTTAAATGGAATGGAAAGACTATTATACTAATTTAGAATGGGATAATGCATGCATGGAACTTACATTACGCAATCTTGTTGGACTATTAATCAGGTTTTAAACATGAAAAATATATAGCTCTCGAATGGAATAAAATGTATACGTTGCATATGCTTGGGTCATGTAAAAATCTTATTCGAGTTTTGGAACCTATTAGAGAGTAAATAGAAATCATGTTAACATATAATATCGAGTTTAGTTTTCGGGTTGGCGTTCACTAGATTGATTTTGGGTCGAGTTTCACAATATCGATTCGATTCGAGTTTCACAATATCGAGTTTCACTAGATTGATTTTGGCGTTCATTAATGTTGAAAGATAATCAAAGCGTGTACTATTAAAATAGGAGGTTAAAAGATTTGGTTTATAAATGTGTAATAAGTCTAGAGTTTTGTGTGTTTTATTCGAATGTGGTTTTGAAGTTTGGTGGTGTCTAATCTGGTTCACCCTTTTTTTCTAATTCGATTTGTCTTAATTTCTAAGTCGGTCTAACTTGTTTTCCTAATTCGATTAATCACTATTCCGAGATACCTTAAAAACCTATATTATGAAAGCTTAAAATAAAACCTAATCACACATGTGAAACCCTAGACACGCTAATAAATAACTATAAGTATTAAACATATAATCGGTTATGACATTAAAAGATATTAGGCTCCTATATAATAAGTAATTCTTAAATTCAGGTAGATCATTCGAAGGAGATGTAGTTGTTTTTCCGAGTTCCTTTCATTTGCATTGATTTCTAAGATTATTGCTTGGACTTGTCACCTTGTCTCATCCGCTTCAAGGTGAGTTTTCGTGACCCCATTTTACTTATACTTTTCTTTGGGGGAAAATGATACTCAAAGCATTTCAAGTTTTATTTCGTGCTTAAATGTTTGTTTTTATTATTTTTGGACAATGTTGTGTATATAATAGTGTTAGGTGCACTAGTAGTTTTGGTATTGCTGTGTGGTCTCATGTCTTGGGTATAATCTTTTGACATGGGAGTACTCATGTTTTAGCTCCAGCTGGTAGGCATACGTGTAGTACATATGTGTTATGGGTGGTTACCCGATTAGCCAAATGGGTGGTTACCCGATTAGCCAAATGGGTGGCTACCTGATTAGCCCGATGGGTGGCTACCTGATTAGCTCGATGATTATGATATAACTGCTTGCCCTACGCTTTATTATTATTTGTACACTTGTCCTATTTATATATCATGCACGGTGAATCTGGTTTTGTTTACCTTAAACCTACGAACTCACCAATGATGAGGCGAAAAGTGTACCGCTTTTAAGGGGTCATTTAAGCCCGAAATCGTATTTATTTGATCAAATATTGCCCTAAATCGTTCCTTTTGTCATTTTAGGTACTTTTGAGGAGAAATCTGGAAAAGGAGGCATTTTGGACGTTTTTGGAGCATTAAAGTGAAGAAAACGGCAAAGTCTCAAGAATCGGCTAAAAGTTACTCTTGACGGCGTCACAATTAACATGGGACGGCGTCATGCCTTGGCAAGAAAAGTTGGATGTGAAATTTACTCATGACGGTCCAGTGAGTTAGCATGAGAATTCTGACGGCGTCACGCTTTAACTAAATCAAGGGCGTCACGGCTTAAATCATAAGGGGACGGCGTCACGTTCATGATCCGACGGCGTCAAGCCTTGATAGGCCAGAATGGATTTTTGAAGAGCTAAAGAGGGACGGCGTCAAGAAGGTCACCCGGGAACCCTAAAAGCGGCGAGGTGACGGCGTCACAATGCATAAGGTGACGCCGTCAGATCCAAAAATCTATATATAGTTTTCTAATTTTTTGTCATTAGGGGAGAGCTTAGTGTGTGGAATTTTGGGATAAAACCCTAAGACGATTTTAGCTACTTTTTCAGGGCTTTTTGCCTTGAGATCTTCCATGTTTCATTGAAAGATAAGTTATCAATTAATCATTCAATATGTCTATGTGTTGTTTGATTCTATCTTATGCTTGTCTTTTGTTTAACATGTTAGGCTAATTTTATCTTGTGTTTGCTTAGATCTAATGAAACCTAGCTATTGATTATTGGTTGTTAGTGTGTTGTTAGTTGTATTGGATGATTGTTTATCTATGTTAGGCTTAAGAAAACTGGCTAACTTCCTATTCGGTAACTTGCTTGAACGTCTTAAGAAACATGAACCAAACGCGTACTAAAGGTTTTTATGGTTGTATTTAATGCACAAGCGAATTCTAGTGATCCCATGTTAGGAGCTTCCTAGCCGGCTCGACATAGGAGTGAAGTAGGAGCTTGTAGAGTTGGGGAAGTAAGTACGCCACCCCACGAATGGTATTAAGGAATACACCCGTCATCCACGCGACTAATACACACTAATTAACCGGTAAAAGATAGTTAGGGAGTAAGGAAATCTAAGTAAACACATTTCTCTACACATAAGTTTCTCACCACATTTCATTTTTGTTATTTTATTTTATTTGCATTCGTAGTCATTTGGGTTAGTTGACTAGCAACTAATTCCGCCCACTCCTTCAAACCCGAGATTTTACTTGCTTTCATAAAACTATAAAAACATAAAAAGAATCTTCCTCAACCCTTAGACCTAATTAGAGTAGCCTTTCATACCTAACGAACACTATTCCCTGTGGAGAACGATCAATCCCCCGTACTTACCACTACACTATACTACATCGGTCAGGTACACTGCCTGGTGGGGTTGTAAGCCTCTTGAGATCCCTCGAGAGGTAAAACCTATTGTAAGGTTACAAAACCACGCAATCAAGTTTTTGGCGCCGCTGCCGGGGAATAGTTATTGTTTAGGTTGAATTTTTATTTCTATTAGGTCTACTCACTAGATTCCTTTCTAGTGAGATTTTTATTTTTCTAGGTTTTCTTTAGTCTATCTATTTTCTTCGTGTCTTTGTTCGTAACCATTACCTTCCGACATCATGGAAGATGGTAATATCCTTAACCCACACAACCCACCACCACAACAACCACAACCACCTCCTAGAGCCCGTACTTTAGGAGAGTATTCCCGTCCTAGCCACCATGGCTATCGAAACACCATTGAGCTCACTCAAGGAGCCAATATCACACCCTTGCGATCCGACACCATCCGGTTGGTGCAAAGTGGATGCGCATTCCATGGACTTCGTTCTGAAGATCCTAATCAACATCTCAAGGACTTTCTTAAAATCGTTGATTCTATAGACCTTGATGTTGCCACTCGAGAGACGACCCGATTGCGTCTCTTCCAATTCTCTCTGCGGGACCAAGCTAGTCAGTGGCTAGAACGTCAACCCGCAGGATCCATTACCTCTTGGGATGATCTCACCACTCGTTTCCTTGCTCAGTTTTTCCCACCGGGAAGAACTACCAAGCTAAGGAATGATATCTTGATGTTCCAACAACGTCAAGGCGAAACTCTCTACGAGGCATGGACTCGATTCAAGGACTTACTCCAAAAAGTCCCTCACCATGGCATAGAACTTTGGCTCCAAGTCCAAATCTTCTATGACCATATCAATCTCTCCACGAGGCAAACCATTGACCAATCGGCCGGTGGCAAGCTACGTGATCTAAGTGCGGAACAATCATGGGCTCTCCTAGAGGATCTTGCTCTTTATGACAACGAAAGTTGGAGTGATCCCCGTGATTTGAATAAAACGGTCAAGGCAATATCTTTGCCTTCTAACAATTCAAGCACTTCTGACCGTAGGATCATAGAACTTGAAGACCAAGTCAAGTTTCTCATGAAATCCTACGAGGCTCCTAAATCTTCAAGCCAAGTGAACAAAATCACTTCCTCATGTGAATTATGTAGTGGTCCCCACGACACTCGTGATTGCATGGAACTCCCCGAACAAGCTTTTGTGGACTACGCATCCTCGCGTACCGACGGAGCGGGAGACAAGTGGTACACTTTCAAACCCGAGCCAAACCATTATGGTGATTCATACAACCCCTCATGGAAAAATCACCCGAACCTTAGGTGGAAACAAAACCAAAACTCTCAACAAACCAATTCTTCCAACCCACCTAATCGTTTCCAATCAAGCGGTTCCAACTCGAACCATACTTTCAACAACAATCCTTCCGGCAATGGTAGTACCAATAACTTTGAAGGATTGATGTCTCAATTTATGGCATCTCAAGAAGCTCGTTTAGCCAAGTTTGAAGCCGATTTCAAACAAAAACAAAGCGAGATGACCGATAAGATTGACACCTTGTTGAAAGCCCTCAATGACCGAGAAATGGGAGCACTCCCTAGCAACACGGTCAAGAACCCGAAACTAAATGTCAACGCTATTTCATCGGTTTCGTCCCCTAGTTCTTGTCCACAATATTATTCGGTCAATTCCATGAGCACGTGTTTCAAACAAACCCAAGTCGTTCCAAATGACCAAGAAGTTATGACATCCAAATTGGTCAACAACATAGTTGAAACACCTCCCACTCAAAACCTTGACGAAGAATTCAAGGAGCTCCACCTTGAAAGTCCGGTTGTTGATGTGTTGGATGAGAAGAAGCTCAAATTAGGCGAAAAAGGGACCGCCTTCGTTCAAAACAAACTACCTAAGAAGTTAGATGATCCGGGCTTATTTGTTCTACCTTGCAAGGTCGGTAATTCGGAGGCTTATGACACATTAGCCGATCTTGGATCAAGCCTTAACCTACTTCCGTTACCTCTCTACACCTCTCTAAGACTTGGAAAACTTGAAGAAACCGAGGTGATAATAGGCTTAGCGGATGGAAGTGTTGCTTACCCGGTTGGAGTAGTTAAGGACGTGTTAGTACACATTGGAAAACTAACCATTTTAGCCGATTTCCACGTCCTTGATATGGTTAGCGACCCTACATGCCCCTTGTTGATAGGTAGAGGATTTTTGGCGACCGCTAGTGCTATGATTGATTGTAAGGAATCTAAGATAGCGGTAGGAGAAGGAGATACTTGGTCAATCTATGATGTTAAGAAACACGCCTATGATACTAGTGAGGAACCGACACCCCATTGGTTAGAATTAAATAGGAGACCATCTAGATATGGACCTTGGATTGATAGAGACTTCATAGGACCCCAACGCCCATTTTACCTAGAAGAGGACTTTGTTAACCGAACACATACGGTGGAGCAACTCTTGGCTAGGGACACCGAATTGGATCCATTTGAAGACCCTCTAGTTTTTAGAAAGATGATTGATTTCCTAGGAGTTTTGCCAATTAACCTAGGAATGAATAAGTGGATTTGTGAGGAAGATGATCATAAGTGGAATTGGGATAAACCACCCAAAGATGGAGACGGGTCATGGCATATCAAGATGACATTGTATGACCCGGATGGAGAGAAGTTTGAAAAGACATATCGTACTAAGCGAACCAATAGGAAACTTCAATCCAAGCTTAACCCTAAAGACGTCCTTGATGACGAGCTCACTTACATAGGGTAGCGTGACTTTGAGTCTAGCTACAAGACTCGTTAATAAAGAAAAGCGCTTCTTGGGAGGCAACCCAAGCTTTATCTGCTTTATTTGCTTTATGTGTTTATTTATTTGTTTGTTTGATTTTATTTGTTTCCGTATGTATGTTTAATTTTTATTCTTATTGATTCATGTTCAAAACTAAATTGTGAAAATGCTTTATTTTGTTTTTAACTTCGTCTTAACTACATATAAAGGTATTTTGCAAAAGATAAGTGTAAGGGAAATCTAAATCGGTTTATTAGAACACATATGAACATGAATCGTAATAATAATAAATTAGCATACATATTAGTGTTTGTTTGAGTCAAATGCTTGTATCGAGTCATAATGATGTTTTGCAGGATTTTCAGGAAGTAAGGTAAAGGTTTTTCCAGAAATTTTCCGGAAACTTAAAATGAAAATTTTTGTCAGGTCATTTCTGACGGCGTCAGGGGTTATAACCTGACGGCGTCAGATTTAATTTCCAGAAATTTTTGAAAGTTTTGTTTTCATAAAAAGTTTTTATTAAATCTCCAACTTATAATCTCCAGGAATCTGCAAAATTATCATTCCACAAGCATTATATCCTTATATATAGATTTTATCCCGCCGATGTTATGCAGGTTTTCGTGTTTGTTTTCTCAGGTTTAACAGGTTATTTTGGACAAGGAGATGTTTTTGGAATCAAGCTTATGGCGATGCATTAGTCATGGAGCTTCAACATTCTCCTTGGAAGAAGATTTAACCGTGTGATTTCACTATCCAACGAGCGAATCAGGGGAGTATTTGATTTCATTCTTTTACCTTATTTACTTTTACATCTTGTTATTTGAACATTGGGGACAATGTTCATCTTAAGTGTAAGGGGAGGGTAAAAGTACGATTTTAGAGAATACAATTGCGCTTGATTTTTGTTTGTTTAATAGTAGATGTGTAATAAAACTGAGAGAAATACTTGATTAGGGTAACTTTAGTGCCAAATTTAAAATTTTTTACAACATATAGGAGTGAAACTTTGATCTTAATGAGCGTCTCACGGATAGGAGTTATATGACTAGCACAAAAACCGTACCACTAAAAAATTTTCCACCCCCAAATATGTGAGGTTCGCCCCTAGAATTGGTAGGAAAAGCATTTATGCTATGATGTGTGTACCGGTAGCACTTAGATTCTAGAACTTGCGTTAGGACCATTCCAAGGCCACAAGTGAGACTACATTCGTGTAGTTAGATTTACTACATGATAAGAGGCATTAGGATTAACCCATTGTTTTACACCTGTGTTTTTGTTATAATTACGTTGGCTACATTGGTCAAGTAATTCTCCCACACCCTTTGCGTTGTACTCATTTTTAGTACACGATACCCCTAGTACACCCCTCAGAGCCTATCTTTTCGTTTCGACCTTTAAGCATCTTACTTAAAGGAAGAATTTGTTACACCCCACTAAAATGTACACCCAAATCGCCTTAGCCTACCTTGTATGCACTCATCTTTAGTGCATTATTGTGTCAACATTTGTTTAAACCCAAGTTAATTATCTAATTGATTACATGGTTGCTAAGTCGAGTCATATCCTTGTACATATTGTTTTGGGACGATTGGGACTCATGGGTAAAGTACTAGTGTAATGGAGTAATGGGGAAGAACATCATTTATTACCCCCATATGTGCTAAATTTCTTAAAAGTACTCCAAGTGTTTCAATTATCTTAATTCGAGTCATTAGATTAGTATTTGTAAAGTTATGTAAAAATTCAAGTGTAAGGGGAATGCAATGCCCCTATGATGTATTATTTTGGATGGTAGGGCAAGAGTGTATGCAAAAAAAAAAAAAAAAAAAAAAAAAAAAAAAAAAAAAAAAAAAAAAAAAAATCAAGAAAAACACAAAAAAATGAGAAAATGAAAAATAGAAAAAAAACATACGGACTACCATCCCGATTCATTTTATGTTTGCTTTATATTTTTGTTATTTTGTTATTTCGTTTTTAGCTTAAGATCGAGTCTAGTCTTGGCTTAGCAACATTGTATAGTACATGTAATTGATCAAGATCTTTAACTCGCCACCAGTAAAATATCCCGTATCCAACAAAACCGTGTTTTCCTTTTCCCTACACCTAACGTTATAACCCATTTAAAAGCCCTCTTTGATAGTTTATCTTAGGTGCTTACGCCTAGTGGAGGAGGTTTTCGATCCTTTCCCAAGCCTATGGTAATCTATTTGCTATGACAGGTAGTGAGAGATATTTTCCGTTTTCATTTATGAGATTTATTTTGATGACACTTGAGAGATGTGAGTATCTAAACACTACTTGTGAGGTGCTAGTATGTAATCTCCGTGCTTATTATGATTAAAGTGGAACGAATATTTGTTGTAATTACTTTTATGTTTGCATTAAATGACCCCTAACTTGTATTTTGATTAGAATAAAAGCGCATTTGCTTGAGGACAAGCAAATCTCAAGTGTAAGGGTATTTGATGAGGCGAAAAGTGTACCGCTTTTAAGGGGTCATTTAAGCCCGAAATCGTATTTATTTGATCAAATATTGCCCTAAATCGTTCCTTTTGTCATTTTAGGTACTTTTGAGGAGAAATCTGGAAAAGGAGGCATTTTGGACGTTTTTGGAGCATTAAAGTGAAGAAAACGGCAAAGTCTCAAGAATCGGCTAAAAGTTACTCTTGACGGCGTCACAATTAACATGGGACGGCGTCATGCCTTGGCAAGAAAAGTTGGATGTGAAATTTACTCATGACGGGCCAGTGAGTTAGCATGAGAATTCTGACGGCGTCACGCTTTAACTAAATCAAGGGCGTCACGGCTTAAATCATAAGGGGACGGCGTCACGTTCATGATCCGACGGCGTCAAGCCTTGATAGGCCAGAATGGATTTTTGAAGAGCTAAAGAGGGACGGCGTCAAGAAGGTCACCCGGGAACCCTAAAAGCGGCGAGGTGACGGCGTCACAATGCATAAGGTGACGCCGTCAGATCCAAAAATCTATATATAGTTTTCTAATTTTTTGTCATTAGGGGAGAGCTTAGTGTGTGGAATTTTGGGATAAAACCCTAAGACGATTTTAGCTACTTTTTCAGGGCTTTTTGCCTTGAGATCTTCCATGTTTCATTGAAAGATAAGTTATCAATTAATCATTCAATATGTCTATGTGTTGTTTGATTCTATCTTATGCTTGTCTTTTGTTTAACATGTTAGGCTAATTTTATCTTGTGTTTGCTTAGATCTAATGAAACCTAGCTATTGATTATTGGTTGTTAGTGTGTTGTTAGTTGTATTGGATGATTGTTTATCTATGTTAGGCTTAAGAAAACTGGCTAACTTCCTATTCGGTAACTTGCTTGAACGTCTTAAGAAACATGAACCAAACGCGTACTAAAGGTTTTTATGGTTGTATTTAATGCACAAGCGAATTCTAGTGATCCCATGTTAGGAGCTTCCTAGCCGGCTCGACATAGGAGTGAAGTAGGAGCTTGTAGAGTTGGGGAAGTAAGTACGCCACCCCACGAATGGTATTAAGGAATACACCCGTCATCCACGCGACTAATACACACTAATTAACCGGTAAAAGATAGTTAGGGAGTAAGGAAATCTAAGTAAACACATTTCTCTACACATAAGTTTCTCACCACATTTCATTTTTGTTATTTTATTTTATTTGCATTCGTAGTCATTTGGGTTAGTTGACTAGCAACTAATTCCGCCCACTCCTTCAAACCCGAGATTTTACTTGCTTTCATAAAACTATAAAAACATAAAAAGAATCTTCCTCAACCCTTAGACCTAATTAGAGTAGCCTTTCATACCTAACGAACACTATTCCCTGTGGAGAACGATCAATCCCCCGTACTTACCACTACACTATACTACATCGGTCAGGTACACTGCCTGGTGGGGTTGTAAGCCTCTTGAGATCCCTCGAGAGGTAAAACCTGTTGTAAGGTTACAAAACCACGCAATCAACCAACTTTATGTTGACATTTTAGAGTATCATTTTCAGGTGATTGATAGTTGTATTTTGAAGGAGCATGCACATTGAGGTCATACATTGTTCTCATATTAAAGACCGAGTGATTTGACCGAGACCTTTTTCTAAAGACTTAAATTTGATAAGATTGAGACTTGTGTTTTCATTATCCAGTTTTGTATTAAAAAACTTATTGTAACATTGTAACTTGTTTACTAAATCAATTATGGTGTTGTTCTACTATCTTATGCTATGTTACAATTCGTTGCACCTCGAGTTTCCGCTCTTAGCGGGGTGTGACAAAATGAAATATGACAATAGGATATCAAAACACTTTTCTTGTTGATTACCTTTGCGAGGACGATGGGTAATCAAAAGGGTTTATGAATCCATATAATCTTTATTACGTATACAAGATAAAAGAATCCATGTGTGGATTAGATCATGCATCTAGGAGCAGAGATCTTAAGTTAATTATAAAATCATTAATTTGATTTTGATTAATAAGATTACTCCTAAGTACACTGAGAGCAAGTTGGAGCACTGTATTTATTTTCTTAAATCTCATATGTCGTTAACATATTAGAAACAATATTCCATCTAAGCTAGACCTTGATCCTTAGTTTGGAATGAAGTTTCTCTTAAAGGATTTAGAAAATAAAACATACAACCTTGTTACATATGTTTATTAGAATAAACATAAGCGGTTATTAAGTCTAAACACAATATGACACGTTATTGAGGGGAGTCTCAATGATCAATCTCACTTGATGAGATTGAACACATGAATGGAAACCTTAAGTTCAACTAAAGGATTCATTATGCAAGTCATATTATGCATTGGACTATATATATCATTTGCATGAATGCAAGATGAGTTGATAACAACAAATATCTAAGTGAAGGTCATTAGATAATTGTTAAACGAACATTATAATGGACCTACGAAGTACCAAAGATATGTTCAAACGTCTACGGATATTTGAGGAGCTCTGTTTTGTTTGCATAAACTGATGCTTATTTAACTGAGATGATGCTCAACCCTAGTCGTAGAAGGATGTCATCATGAATGATGACATTGCTGACTAGATGTGCTCGACTGAGAGCATTAATGCGTTATACATTAAAAGAATAAGAATACTTTACAGTTTGAGAAACTGTTCAGATGACTGTCTAATGTAGGTGTTTTGCTGGCTTCAAACACCCTACGGAATGTATTGTTGCAATACTCGTCTTGTACTTGAATGCACACATACAAAGGACAATCATCATTCAAATCTTTCATGAGTTTTGAAACAAGTATTCTCAAAGTTTACTCAGATGACTACTTGTTGTCTTGTACAACATAATTTGATCATGGTGGGAACATCGGATTCCGACCTATGAGTAGTCTTATGCATATCTGTTTTTAGTATTTGGATAATGGAACTGTAAGCAGTCATATTATATAATGAATTGATATACCTGGTATGATCGCCTTCATTTATACTACTGTGTTCTATATTTGCATGTTTAATCCATGAATAATTTATTTATTCTAAAATTGTCCATTGTCGGTTGACGATACGGGAGTATCATCAAATTAAGGCAAATGTGAGCGTGTTGGTGATTATTTACCAAACTCACATGTTGTTCATTGTGATGAACATTGGACTGACCCAACCTACGAGCATTCACTACATGGATCGTCGTCAATAGTGAATCTCGCAATTGGTTATGTCTCGTATCCTTAGACTTGAGATGCAAGTAGGTCTTGCATGCGTGGAATTTTATTCCTTGATATGGTTAAACGCTGTCCTGAATAAGGTAGTTATAAAAACCATCTTCAGGAGTGATATGAAACACATGAATGACACGTGCAGTCAAAACAGGATTTGTTCCTCCACATGTTATGGAGTTGGATACTATTGGGCCCCTCGATGAATTGGACAGATGTTTGTATGGCCGTACCCAAATGAGATTAAGATGAATCTTGATCCACTTGGTAATCTTGTTCAATATCTATATCGAGAAACATAATAGTTGAACAATTAGAATGACATTTGATCCATGTCTAATGTTCAACATGGTATCTGTAACAAAAGGATAGATGACATATAAACCATTTAAAATGAGACGTTTAAGAAACTATTCTCACATATTTCTAGGGGCATTGGCGTGTTGCTAGACACTAACCTTTGCTTGTATAATTACTTGATTATTATGACATCGCAAGTGGGAGCTGTTGGAGTATGCTCGTATCATAATAAATAATTATATGGCTAGACATATGTGAGCCTATGGGGTCACACACTTATACACATAGATACCATTTTATATATTGTATTTACCGTATTTACACTATATATATGACTACGTAACTTGGGATCGATAATGAGCTACTAATAACTAAGCTAGTACTTAGTTTATTGGATTGGACCAACAAATGGGCAAGCCCATTTGAAGCTCCATATGGCCGGCCATGGTAAGGAGAAAAAGAGAGAAAGATCAAGGTGGTTAAGTGTAACTTTTCCTTGATTATCTCCTAATTGATTTTGTCATTAAGGAGATTAATGACATTAACTAATTGCCACAATTCTCTCCCCCTCTCCTCTTGAAAACCCACAGCACAAACACAAAACCCTCTAAGGGTTTGTGTTCTTTCATCCTTTCTTTGCTAAATCCATCATAGGTTGTTGCAAGAACAAGTGTTACGTGATCAAGACTAGCATCGGGTGGTTATCCGTGACGTGTAGTGTATTTCATTCTTAGAGGAGATCAACATCATTGATCTCTTGGGTTTCTCCATCTCATATTGGTGATATTGGTGATTGCTAGTGACTCCCGAATCACGCAACAAAGGTGTATATAATTGTTATCTTTATTGTTGATTGATCATATGGCTATATGGATCCGTTGTTGGTGATGTTATCCGCCGCATTTATGTGTTTAATATGTTATTATATATTCAACATCACCTATAGAGTCATGATCCTTTTGCTCTTTCTGAGCTCAGGTTGTTGAACCACAACCTCATCAGGGACCTCAGATGTAACACTTCATCAGGGACCTCAGATGTACCAATATCATTAGTTCCATTTGGAATCCTCTGACTTGGTCTAGGGACTGATGAGAATCTATTCTCATCAAAGAGAGCATCACTTGATTTAATTATTGAGTTAATTGAAACATATTCATTAGGTTTAATAACATAGAACCTAAAAGCTTTGGAATGCTCAGCATATCGAACAAAGATGCACTCAATGCCTCTTTCACCCAAAGTTTTCAGCTTTGGATCAGGGAGTCTTACAATTGCCCTACAACCCCAGACCCTGAGATAGTTTAGGCTGGGTTTCTTTTTAGTCCAGAGTTCATAAGGGGTAACCTTGTTCCTTTTGTTGGGAACCCTATTTAATAAATAACAAGCTGTTAACATAGCTTTACCCCAGAACCCTTGACTCAGCCCTGAATTGGACAACATGGAATTAACCATCTCCTTCAGCACCCTGTTTTTCCTTTCAGAAATACCATTTTGCTGAGGAGTATAGGGAGCAGTCGTTTCATAGATTATATCAACAGACTGAAAATACAGAGTATCCATGTACTCACCTCCCCTATCAGTCCTTAATCTTTTGATCAGGGACCCAAGTTGCAACTCAACTTCAGTTTTAAATACTTTGAATTTATCTAATGCTTCATCCTTAGTATGTAACAGATAGACGTAACAAAACCTAGAAGCATCATCAATAAATGTCACAAAGTACTTCTTATTCCCCAAAGAGGGAGTGGCATGCAAATCACACAAGTCACTATGTATTAGCTCCAAGAGCTCAGTCTCATGTTTTACACCCTGAAAAGGTTTCTTAGTTATTTTGGTCAACATGCAAGTCTTACACTTTTCAGTGTCCATGTCAAATGCTGGGATTAACCCATCCTTAGACATATCTTGCATCCTTTTATAGTGTACATGGCCAAGTCTAGCATGCTAGAGGGTAGAGTCGTTCAGTTTAGAGGTTGACATAAAGGCTGAAATAACAATATCAGTGACAATATTAAGCCTGAACATTTGATTACACAAATAGCCAAAACCAATAAACACACCATGTTTAGACAAAACAAACTTATCAGATTCAATAACTTGTTTAAAACCATGATTATTCAAAACACTACTTGAAACCAAGTTTTTCCTTATATCAGGAACATGAATAACATTAAACAAAGTTACAATCTTTCTAGAACTAAAACTAAGATCTACACAACCACGACCATGCACCAGGGCTGTTAACACATTTCCCATGTGAAAAATAGAACCATCATTCAGTGACTCGTAAGTCTTGAACCAGCGTCTATCTTTGCACACATGAACAGTTGCTCCAGAGTCAACCCACCACGCAACATCATCATCCTGCACATAGTTAGATTCAGATACATATGTAACATAATAAATCTGAAAGGATTTATTAAACATATTCTGACCTTTAAGTGAGTTGGCAGAACCACCACTCCCTGAACCACTAGTGCCTGAACCATTGGCTTTACCACCAACCTTAACACCTTTGCAATCCCTTTTACTGTGACCAGTTTTGCCATATTTCCAACAAGTAGGTGTTGCCTTCTTGTTAGGGTCAGCCTTTGTGTTATCATGATGTTTACGTTTGCCCTTGTTATCATTGTACCTGGTGGAGTTGTTATGTTTCACCATATTGACAACAGATGCACCAGTAGCATTGCTACTCTTTGACTTGGCATTATCATGTGCCCTGAGGGATTCCTCAATACGCAGATGACTGCCCAACTGAACAAGAGTCAGTTCTTCCTTCTTGTGTTTCAACGGTATGCTTGAAATCTTTCCAAGAAGGTGTGCTACTCACGTTTTTCATGATTTTATGTAATAGATTAAACGAGACAACAAAAGATATACTAGCATGATTCAATTGGTTATGTTGCATGATTATTAGTCTTGTTTAGCCATGTAATCTGTCGAATAGAAAAGCATATAAGGGAAAACAAAAACCTGTATGTCGACTTGACTAGGAAAACTGTGAAAGCTAAAATAATCATTAGATCGTTTAAGCTAAGGTTGTTTAGACCTTTATCTAGGATAATATCAATGTTCATAAGTTATAGAAACAAAGCGGAATAAGAACAAAGATATTCAACAAGGTTTTTCATTCATACGTTTTCCTCCAAGCCCCAATTCTAGATGATCAATTTTAGAACGGTTACAATCTAACAGGGATCAAGGTAAACCTTGATTACCTTGGGGCTACAAACACCTAGACGTCTACATCGTGAAAAACATGTGCTACTCACGTTTTTCTTTTTTTGTGCACACATAAACAATACATCTGGTCCTCCTTTTATAACATAAGGAGTCCAAGACTTACAAAGGAAGTAAACAATAAAGTAAATCTTTTAAACATTAAGGAATATCTTCAAAATCTTCCATCTGTTGAATAATTCCAGGTTTTGCTCTTAAGTCCTTCTGTTTCATTCTTTTATTTATTTTTGTCTCATCAAATCAAGAATCCCAACAAAAACGAATGGGAAGAGGAGATTAGGGCTTGAATCAATCACCAAAACTCCAACGATTCGTACACAACTGATCACCAAACTCTTGCTTCTTCTCCTTTTTCTTCTTGGCAGCAATAAAGAGAATTTCATGTAGTTTTCTGGTTTAGGATCGGTGCAAAGGAATAGAGAAAGCAGGAATGATATACGGTTTAGAATAAAGTAGGAATAGCGTGTGTTTTGTATTAGGTAATGCAGTGTTTTGTGATTGAGATAAGGAATGCATGAAATCTTTTATTTAGGGAATGTGATTGTGTATTCTTATCCCTTGAATCAAACGACTAAAAGAGAGGGGCTAGGGAAAATTGGTTTAATGTAGAATTAACTTAGGATAGATTAGTTTTAGGGAAACTTTAGGTTATAGTTTAATTAGATTAGTAATTATCTATATTGTGTAATTTTAATGTATAACCTATAGTTTAAATATGCCATTAATTATAATTCATACTTAGGTTAAAATTCAAAATGGTGCAAAAATTATGATTCAATTTTTAGGGTTTTACATGTATATATCAAACAATGATATATATAATATTAATGGCCCCGTGTAGGTACTTGCCGTACACACCTAGTATCTCAAATATAGTGCCTCTGGTTACCGATCCGGATAACACAAACGGGATTCGTCAATCCCGATAGGTCTATCCATAATATTTGCGCTTACTACTTATACTCCCTCTGTCCCATATTAAGTGTCCACAATGGAATCTTGGGATGTCCCAAATTAAGTGTTCATATTGTATTTCAACCAATGAGATGAGACTTTAGTGGGTAAAATGATATTTGATTGGTGGAGAATGTAGTTAGTGGAATCTTCTAAAACTTTGTGCATTTTGAAAGTGGACACTTAATATGGGACGGGGGGAGTACTTATAGTAATTAATGGTGCATGATCTGAGGTCTTTTTGGCAATAGAGTTGCTTAGACAATAATACATTCAGATAAACAAACAGTTTGTAAATAGTTGTCCATAGTAAAAATAGTCTAGCATCTATCTCCCCCAAGGAATTTATAAAACAATTAAATAAAAAATGGAGCTATGAACTCACCAATATGATAGCGATAGGTCACGATGATATAAAGTGTATTGAGAAGTCGTGAACTTAATGACGACCTAAAAATATATAACAATCACGTCTTAGGTTTATATATATAGTGAAAATGTACGAAATATCTTTTAAAAAGTATTTGTATACTTTTGACATTGTACACATTTTTGTAAGTTTACAAAAATGTAAAAGTTTAGATTTTATTAAGTCTTGAAAACAATAAGAAGCCCTAATGATAAATTACCCTATGCTCGGATTTACATCGTTTTTATTAATTCACCTATTCCGGAAATCATTACGCCTAAGTCATATTTAATCTTATAGAAAGGTAAGTGAGTCGTTTTTCTGATAGTGAGTCCTACCACTTCGGTTTTGCGGTCAAGTGTTTTTAAATACTACTAATCGTTAACGTTAAGTTTTTATATGAATCTAGTTATCTCGTTTTAGTGTCCACGTTATTCCTAAACCTTAAATCATTAGGTATTGGTTTTTATGTCCTTGGAAAATTAACTAAATTTATTTATCAATTTTATGTGTTCTATAGTCCTAATTAGCTCATAACATAAGTCAAAATTACAAATATAAGCTTATAAATCAATGATGTTTTGGACAGCTCACTGAAGTCCCGCGAAAACGTCGATAAGTTGAGTTCTACAAGTTCGTTGGACGCGGGGCTTTAGGCTGCATTTAAGTTTATGTCTTAGATACATTTCATAAAACTAGGCCGAGTTCCATAAATGAATAGAACTATAAGATTTTTCCAAATGGAGTCTGATGTGTAGTTTTCGACATGTTTTACCATTTCGGCTCTAATTTACTCATCAGGATGAGTTATGAGATGGGCCTCGCTGCAAAACAACCACAAGACATAGCTCTAAAATCTTATCTTATTCCCTGAAGTCCAAGGTCTACTGAGTTGGAGAGGCAATTCGTTCTATTGGGTTGTTTGGATTTTCAGTTTTATAAAGTGTACTTAGGGCTTGTTTTGGTTTGTTTTAATAGTTCAAAGCATGTGTACAATATATAAATGATACAAAATACTACCTATATCATAAAAATACATCAAAGATATATCTAGCCTATTACAACCATATTGAATGATAACATGAAATTAAACATAAATCTTACAATGATTATGATGAATTTTACAAGAACAACTAGAACAAAACAACTCCTAAACACTTCTATTATTCAGCCCTTTCTTTAAAACTTCAACCAACTTGATTTCAACCTTATAAAACCCTTGTAAAAAATTTGTAATCACAGACCCTAATCACCTTGTATAACTTCCAATTTACTCAATGAATCACCAATGTAACACAAGAACTAGGTAGATATTACTTAAACCTTCAACTTCTATATATATCTTGAAGCCTAGAAATCAAAGGATGATGGTGATTTGTGTTTGCTATGTGACGGGAAGGAGGAGGGAAAGGAGAGGGTGAGAGAGTTATGGTCTTGGTTGAATGATAAAGTGAAGAAAATATCTAGATATTCTACTAGTTTATGACTTAGTTATTAAGTAAAATGGACATGTGTTCTAATCTAGCATAAGACTGATTTTCACCAAAACACATGTCTTGGTGATTCATAAAACGCCACCTAGGGTGGTGATGAGATAAGTAAGTAGTTTGCTAGTTATTTGTATTACGGGGTGTAGTTTGATCCCGGTAATTGCTAACGTTAAGTCTTTAAGTCACGAAACTTAAAACCGGGTATCGTAAAAATAATAAACTTATAAAAATCTTAAAACTTATCAATATACTCTATCTTAGTATATTCAATGAGTGTTGAATTTATCGGGGTGATTAAACGTCGTTAAAACCTAGAAATGTATGTTTAAATACGCGTAAACGTAAAACGGTAAAAGTTTACGTAAAATAGAAAAATAGCAATAGTTCATATAAAATATGACTATAAGAGAAAGTAAAATGTATAGAACACCTAGAATGATCATAGTCTAGTGTTAGTTACGAGATAAGCATACACGATTGAATTTCTTGATTATACGCGAAAGTATTTACTTTAGGAATTTAAAGTAACAATAAATAGAGGTAACTAGTTAAATTAATAACCTGAAATGTACTTGTCAATACTGGGACTAACTGATTTAAACATTTGAGTAGCACATAATACGTTGCAAGTAACGCGCTAACATCTAAAGGATTATTGTTTACGGTTGTGAGTTGACCGCAGATATGACTTAGTCCCGTTAATATAAAAATACTGTGTTTGTCACGGAGTTCGCCCATAGCACCATTGTACCCAAGTAATTCAGCAAGGTGTGCCATTGTACAATGATATATTAGAGAAGCGATGAAGGCATTCGACCTGTTCATTACACTGAGAAAATGAAGAAAATTAATGTTTTCGAAATTCATGTTGCAATATAGTGAGAAAGAGTGCAGGATTTGATGTTGTAATTTATGAGACAATGGATGGATGTTTTAATTTTTGAGACACTTGTGCCGCCCCATTCCTAAACCCTAAGTCACATAGGAGATGATTTGCACCTTCATTTTTTTTTATTTGCACCCTATTTTATATGATTGAACAAATAATTGCCAACCAAGCCTTTGATGATGATCAAAGGAATAACGGGGTGTTGAGATTGCGCCAAGCTTGTTCTTAACCTGAAAATAAGAAATATGAAGACACTACGTTAAGTGATTGCGCAGGGGTTGGACCCTGCGAACCACCTCCGGCGTGCGAGTAAGTATGTGTAATGGTAATATAGGTCGTAAATTGAGAGAGTGAAGTTAACTTACTTAGTTTTGGCCCGACTATGCTATTTATAGGGGAGAAATAGGACATAGTGGGCGGTTGCACATTGTTCGGAGATCATGGGGGCGTCTCATGGAAAGTGGTAACCGCTAGGGCTTTGTAGCCCACGATCTCTGTTTTGGCGGGAAAGCCAAGGGGAAGAGGAGACGTGGGTTTGACCAGGTCAGGATGGTCCTTCGTGCTAATCCATTCGTCAGGAATACCCCGAAGGGCTTAGGGCTTCGATTGGCGGATTCCCACATGGTAACCAGTTCGCAGGCGAATGGTTTTACGCCAATGAAACGTGTTAGAAGATTAACCTGGGCCTCCGAAGGGAGGGCTTTCTACAGGCTCGAAGGGGAGTCCTTCGACCCGTTAGGAGGGTACATCATCAAGCCCCCCAGTCGAAAGTGATATATACGTACGAGTATAAATTGCATTCGACTCAAAAAATAAACATACGCTCTATCCTCCTTGCTACAAAAGCAAACAACGAAAAAGGATAAACCATTAACTGAAGTCCGCATTAAATGCAACTTCATAATTATCCGCCCCTTTGCTGCATAGCCATAATGGCTATGTTTTTGGTAAGCGCAAAACGTCTTTTCAAAATTTTACCATCTATTTGAAATCCGTAAAATCCACAAAGTTGGTTATACACGTGTGCGACCAGGATTAAAACCCCTATGGGTATATAAACCCATATGAGTAAAAAACCCTAGCTTATTTTACCTTCCGCCCAAAATATACACACACAACTCTGTGCTATCGTGCTTCCATTGGAACAAAAAAGGTAAAATTCTGTCATTTTCTTTGAGCTTCTTACTTGATTCTATTGTTATGAGTATGGCTGCCAAAAGGATTATTAGGGAACAAACATGCACCTTGTCTAAAGAAACGTTGACTGATTTTTTGCGTGACTACCCCCTACCATCTGGACTCAAAATCATCCGTCCCAGTAAAAGACAAAGTGTTTTTGACGCTCCAGAAGGGTACGTAGGATTATACATTCATGCGTTTACCCAGTCAAACCTTAGGATTCCACTTCATCCTTTGATTTTAGAGTTTTTGCAATACTATAAGGTGCACATTTCCAGGTTTAACCCATTTGGGCTAGCCAAACTAACTACTTACATCGTGATGTGCAAAGCTTATGGGTATGAGCCCTCATTGAATGTTCTTAGGGGTTTTGTTAATTTGTATCCCGGTGGGGATTGGGTGACTATTGCCAAAAGAAGTGAACATGATGTTCCCATCCTTTTGACGAAACCTTTTTCGAACATAAGAAACTGGAAGGGTCAGTTCTTTTATATTGAAAGCACCATTATACCGTCTGAGTATCCAGCTTTGCTTGAGGAAGCCTTTATGTATGATGAGAAGAAATATAATGATCCCTTGCCCTACGATGTGAGGAGCGAGCCCTTGTATCAGCGACTTGCACGACATCCTGCTGATGTCCAGACATTCCCCGAACCTATCCTGTTCATGGCTGGTATTGCTAAAAGTTGGGAAGGCTCTCCGTTGCATCCTGAAATAATTTGTGAAGGACAAAGTATGTATATATCTTATTTGAATAATTTGAGTAACTTATCTGCTGATATTCATCTCCTTTTCGTTTGTTTGTGCAGGAATGGCTTTCCAGAATTTTGTTGTGGCCGGAGGTGCCAAGGAAGTTAGCTTTATGCCAAAGGATCCTCAAGATACAAGTTACGGAGTTGGATCTCCTTCCATCTCTGTCAATAATAACGATGTTGATGTCTCTCCACCCAAGCCTCTTGCTGTGCTCCCCCCGATCAAACCCCTTGGTACTGAGGAAGCCCCCCAGCTAGTGGAGGATGTTGGTGACTCTGATGATACCTCTTCCGGGAGTGATCAGCTCAGGATCGCAGGGTCCTCCGGCATTGCTGATAGGGTGAGAACAAGGAAAGGTACCAGTGCCAAAGCTGCAAAGACTGCTCCAAAAAGAAAACCCAATGTTCCTACTCCCTCATCGAGAAATGTCAAACAAAAAACAGAAAAAACTCGTGGGAAAGCCATTATGTATGCGCCAGAGAGAATGGTTGATGAAGATGACATCCCGGGTAAGTGAAAGTTCTTCAAGTCCTCCTCCTTTCCGTAATATTGTGTATTTGGCTTATATTGTTTTTTTTTTTTTTTTTTTTTTTAGGTTTGCCAGATACGAAGGAACTGCCCAACGCTCTCTCCTGCCGCTTGCTTGTTGAGAATGTCACTCCTGCCTCATGGAGGAGTAAAATGAATGAGATGTCCATTGAGAAACTTTGCGATCTCAACGACAAAAGTTATATCAAGCAAGCAATGCTGGACAACCATCTTAGCTTCCGTACCAGGGGATTGCTTAACAAAGTCAAGAAGGCGAAGGATAAGGTTGCTGCTGTTGTTGCCCGAGAGAAAGAAAGGGAGAAGAGTTATGCTGAGTTGGAGAAGAAGTGTGACGAAGCCATGGAGAACTTTGAGAAACACCCAAGGTACGAAGCCCTTCGAGACAAGATTGATAGTCTTGAGAAACAGCTTAAGGAATCGCAGGCTGAGTGTGGCAGGCTAAAGTTGGAGGAAGCTAAAGTTGTTGGCTATGAAAACCAGGTGAGTGCCCTGGAGTCTAAGTGTACTGGGTTGGAGACTGAGAGGGCCAGACTAGTGGAGCAGGATGCCAAGCGTTGTCAAGAGGTTGATAAGTTGAAGCTCGAATGCCAAAGGTTGAGAAAAGATAGGGCTGAGGTTGTTTCGAAGGCTATCCCCTATATTGCTATGGAGTTATACCATAGCGATGAGGTAGGGGAGGTTGTGGGTAGGCTAGTGAATGCAGCCATATTCCATGGCAAATGCACAACTTTGGAGGAGATTGCTGAAACCAAGAAACCAGTTGTGCTTTCGGAGGTACCATACTATCGTCCGAATTCCGTTCGGGAGTATGATGAAGCTGGTAACGCATTCACCACGGCAGTGTACCCCTTTCTTACCGAAGCAACCAAAGATCCTTCAGCCTCCATTGAAGATCTCCTTTCCAAAAAGCCAAAGAGCATACAGCCTCCGTCTCCAACCAAAAGAACCTTGTCTGAGAAATCCAAGTCCGCGACTCACCAGGAAGACCCAAACTCTTCCATCAACAAATGAAGGCTGCCATGTTGGCAGTAATTTAGTCTGTAAGGGTGGCGTGTACCCTTTAAAACAATTTGGTTATGTTTAAAGGCTGGTGCCTTTGTTTAAGACAATTTATCATGCTTTTATCAGGCGTGTGCCTGTTGGAATAGTTTGTCTGGGCTTCGACCCATAACTTTAAACAATTATCTCTTTTGTTGATAGCTACGCCTATGCGTAGTCTTTATGAATATTAATTTGGAGGGATATGCTCCTTTTTTGATGCCATGCTTGTCTTCTTTTACGCTCCTTTCAAGAACGTAAACATACAACCTAAGGTTATAACCTTATTGTGTGTATTTTGGACCAAGATTTTATGCAATCGTATAATTTGACTGCGACAGAGGGTCGCGACCCACTCCGTCTTTATTCTTAAGTTACAGAGGGCTTTTAATACCCTAAGACTTCATAGGAAAGTTAATGTGAATTGTAATGGATGTTATTGTTATACAAGACATGTGCCTTGTTTCATCCTTCGACATTGAAACTTGTAAAGTACTTGGCTGAACCAATCTATGTTGTATAAAACGAAACAAGAGATTTTGAGGGAAACATGTTATATCATTAAGTGGGTAGGGAGGATTACATCATTTGAAGAAATGAACACTAGACACCTACCATTAATGCTTCTTTCCCATGTGAGAAGAGTGCGTTACATGAAATTGAAAAAACAACTAAGCGCTTTTAAAGAAAGGTAAGTTCTTTTATGCAAAACTTACGAGAGTTGGTGTCATGTCCAAACTTGTTCACGACATTTTGTTTTTCTGCCCTTCGAGCTTGTATGCCTTGTTGCCACAGCATTTCTTTTTTTACGCTGGGCTCTTTCACCTGGTTTCGCTTGCTTTCATTCGAAAGACAAATTCCTATATGCCTTCAGGACTTTGGGAAGTTTGTCTGCCCACTTATGCTGATATTGCCCTAGCTTCATCTCGATTTCGACGACAATATCCTTGTCAACACAAATGAACCTTTGCTTCACATTCAGGCTTTTGCAGAAAGAGGGGAACACTCCTTCGGCAAAGTGTGTCCCTTCATAAGAGGTGATGACTTGTGGGATTCCAAATCTGAAAATTATGTGTTCCCACATAAACTCTTCTACATCTTCTCCTTTTGTTGATGCCAACGGCTTGGCCTCGACCCATTTGGTGAAATGGTCGATGGCTATGACCAAGAATTGTACCCCTCCAGGAGCTACTGGCAGAGGTCTGATTATGCTGACTTTCCATTGACCGAAAGGCCTTACTGTCATGGTAAAAGACGCATCATACTCTAATGGTTTCCGGGCTTTGGAGTGTGTTTGACATACCCTGCATGCTTTGACTGCTTCCCTTGCGTTTTCTAGTATTGATGGCCAGTAATAACCCCACCTTGTTACCTTCGAGGCGATGGCTCTAGGGCTTGTGTATCTTCCACAAAATTCTTCATGAGCATTGTAGAGAATGCTCGAAGCCTGCTTTAATTCGACACAACGAAGCCAAGGAGACGAAAGACGTCTTTTGTAGAGATTATTGCCTATGAGCCTGTACTGGGGACTTTTGACTTTGATTCTTTGCGCTGATTTTGAATCATCAGGCAAAATGCCGCTTATCAAGTACGTTTTTATTGGTGCTATCCAGCTGGAGCCTTCATCAGATGTTTTACTTCGTGCAATTGACCGGGTGGCCAATACTTCCACTAAAACCTCACTGGGTAGATGAGCAGTCAAATTATACGATTAGGGTTTCTGTCCTTGCAACCCTGCCCTTACCAATTGTTATTTCCAACGGAACTTCTCCTAGGGGCCACGAACGTTCGCCAGAAAACCCTACTAAAGGCATCTTTGAGTCAACCCTTTGAGACCTGACTGCAGGCGAGAGCTTTCGAAAGCAATGTTCGTATATGACTTCACAAGGGCTTCCGCAGTCCATGTAAGCTCCACTTATTTCTTGGCTAAAGATTAGGATTTTGATAACCACCGGATTACTCGAAGGGATCTTGCCTGTGATAGGGGAAAACGTTATTTCTCTTACCTCGTTTGCTTCCGGCTCTGGTACTTTCCTTTTCGAAGTGGTTTCGCCCCGATGTATCATTAGTATGGGGGCTTCGGTAGGGTTAGTATCCTTGGCCGTTTGAGTGTCGGTCATTTTTTCTTTGCCTTTCTTGATTCCTTTTACCAAGTGTGCCAACTGCCCAGATCTTACGGCCTCTTCAATTTGTTTCTTTAGTTCCCTGCAACTGTTCGTATCATGGCCATTGTCTTCGTGGAAGTGACAGTACTTGCTGGTATCCCTGTTTTTGCCCTTACTTGTCATGCGGGGAGGTGCTTCGAAGGCTTTGGCTGCCCTCTCCGTAGCAAGTATTTCCTTTGGAGACTTCGTTAGACTGCTTAACAAACCATGGTTGGGGCCTTTGTTGTACGGAGAAAACCTATCTCTGTTCTTGTTCTTGTTCTTGGACCCCTCCCACGAAGAATGTTTCGACAACTTGTTGTTGCTGTCTTTATCTATCGGAGCCCCATTAGTGGACACCTCTTTTGCTTCGATCAAAGTATATGTCTTTTCAGTTAACCCTTTGTAAGTTGTCGGAAGGTCGGTGGACAAGAATTCCACCAGACTCCGATTTCGAAGACCATGTACGAAACCCGAAATACGCTGATCTTCATGAAGACCCAAAATCTGCAAAGTTTCATCGGTGTACCTAGTAACGAAGGCCCTTGTGCTTTCGTTTTCTTTTTGTTTAATGTTGTGCACCGTTAAATGAGTTCTCGTGAACTTCTTTTGCTGACTGAAGTGTGACCGGAACTTAGCTTTGAGATCATCAAGGTTGACGATGCTACCGGGCTTTTGCCCATTCCACCAAATACGAGCAGAATCCCGTAGGGTGTATGTAAACATATGACAGGCCACCGGCATAACCCATTTTTGCATTTTGATAGCCCCCTCGAACAAGTGTAAAAAATTGTCCGGATCCCCCTTCCCATCATAAGTCCCGACATGTGAAGGCATTTTCAACCCATCAGGCAATGGGTAATCTTCTATCCACCTAACGAAAGGTGTAGCTGAACCCATAGGGTCTGAATATAGACAGTTATAAGGTGGTGCGTACATGGGGACAGTATTGTATGGATTGCTGTTTGGGGGCATTCCCATAGGAGTCTGGCTTGGGTAGGACTGATAAGGTGTATTCATGGCAACCGGGTAACCGTTTCCCATGGCGTACAGAGGGTACGCCATAGGATGGCCGAAGGGCATGCTCCCATAATTTTGGGGGAAGCTTGGGTTATTAGGCTGTCCATTTACTGGAGGATATAAATTTTGAGGATAAGACTGAGTTTGGAACGAGGGGTACATACCATTGGGAGGAAGATTTCCTCCCATATTAATTGTAGACGGATTGCCTTCTACGCCTGACGCGTGAGAAGGCTGCAACGGAACCCCAGCTTCAGTCCTTCCAAGATGAGCTGCTAGCAATGGAGGCAAAGTCACCCCCATTTCTTCCCTTTGCTGGCTCCTACCGTTAGAGCCCTCGGCAACCGCCCCTTCTCTTCTTGTCGGAGCCCTCTCAGGGACTCCTTCGAAACCGACGGACCTTTTGTTTAGCCTTCGACCGATTGGAGATCCAATTCTTAAGGCCGACAGGGTTGGCCCTTGGGTCGAAGGCCTAGGTTCCATCTCCATTTCTTCATCATACTCATCACTCGAGTATTCCAACTCCCTTCGCACCTCAGCATTCCTGACCTGCTTGTTACGAGCCTTTAAAAGAGTTTCCAACACTTCGTGGTTGGCTTCGACAAAGGCTGGGCTAATGACAGGTTCTGGGTTGGCTGATGTCGAAGCATGATTGTTGGTTGTGATTTCTGGGTGAGAACGTGTTGTGAAGGTGGAAGCGGTTATTGGGGGAAGGTTGTTAGAGTTGTCGATTGGTATTGGTGCCAAGGTAGAGAAACCCGGTGGGGGAGTATCTTCTCTCCTTGATCCATGCCGGAATAATAGTGAAATTAGTTGGTAGGTTATAAGCTCGGAATTAACAAGACCAATTGTAGCGGTCCCACGGATGGCGCCACTGATTGAACAAATAATTGCCAACCAAGCATTCGATGATGATCAAAGGAATAATGGGGTGTTGAGATTGCGCCAAGCTTGTTCTTAACCTGAAAATAAGAAATATGAAGACACTACGTTAAGTGATTGCGCAGGGGTTGGACCCTGCGAACCACCTCCGGCGTGCGAGTAAGTATGTGTAATGGTAATATAGGTCGTAAATTGAGAGAGTGAAGTTAACTTACTTAGTTTTGGCCCGACTATGCTATTTATAGGGGAGAAATAGGACATAGTGGGCGGTTGCACATTGTTCGGAGATCATGGGGGCGTCCCATGGAAAGTGGTAACCGCTAGGGCTTTGTAGCCCACGATCTCTGTTTTGGCGGGAAAGCCAAGGGGAAGAGGAGACGTGGGTTTGACCAGGTCAGGATGGTCCTTCGTGCTAGTCCCTTCGTCAGGAATACCCCGAAGGGCTTAGGGCTTCGATTGGCGGATTCCCACATGGTAACCAGTTCGCAGGCGAATGGTTTTACGCCAATGAAACGTGTTAGAAGATTAACCTGGGCCTCCGAAGGGAGGGCTTTCTACAGGCTCGAAGGGGAGTCCTTCGACCCGTTAGGAGGGTACATCATCAATTTGCACCCTATTTTATATTCTTAAAAAAAGAGAAAAGAAAAAGTGAAATTCACTTTTTTCTTCTCACATTTTAATATATTTCAACTTTAAACATAAAGTCAACTTTCCTGGCAAGAACTAA